>CAHIKZ030005303.1:1182500-1292500 GCA_903632075.3 Acanthosepion pharaonis
TGTGCCTGGAAGTGTGTCCTTGCATGCACCTCTGGTGGGCAACCCTAAGGCCACATTATGTTGCAGTCCAAACCAGCTTCTTTCTGCTCTTGTCACAAAAGATGACCGTCTGCTACTTCTACTTCAGGCCTTCTCATTTTCACTACCAGCATTACCCAACATGACAACAAACGAACAAAAAGTAAACCTAAACTAGCTCTAAAAAAATCACTTAAACCCTTTAACATTTTCTTTTCTAACATCTGTGGTATTTGAACCAATTTCTGCAGTATGGAATCATTCCTCACTGAGAAGTCTACTGATATACTGGCTCTATGTGAGACCAACCTCAAGTTGTTTATCCCCTCCTCTGACCTCTCAATCTCTGGTTACCTTCCTCTCTTTAGAAAAGACTCTCAGACGCACATGCATCGCCTAGCAGTTTATGCCAAGGACAATCTCCCATTGGCTAGGGAGCCCTCTCTCAAATCTCCAGGCCATTTATACATGAGTTTCTGTCTATCTCTCCTCAATGCTGTAAGCTAACCCTTCTCCATCCTCCCAAGACCATGGTGTACTCAAAAGCATTTCTGACAATATAGACAAGGCTATCTCTCTTCATCTGTTTTCCCATATATTTGTGTTTGGTGACTTTAACACCCACCATGCCAAGTGACTTAAAAAATCTATAATTTCTCAGTTACTCAATTCCTCACACAAGTGGTTGACTTTCCACCTGTTTCCCCAATAACCCTTCCCTTCTTGATCTCTGTTTCACCTCTATCCCTGAGTCTTGTCACACCATGCAGCTCTGCCCTCTTGGCAACTCTGATCATGCTGTAGTGTCTGTCAGCATCACCTTCTACTCAAAGAACCTCCGACCAACAAAACATCTTTCTGTTATCAACAAGCTGACTGGGACTCATTCTGTGATTTCCTTCATGATGTTCCCTGGAACGTGGTCTTTAATCTCCCTGTTCAAGAACGTACTTCTGGAGTCTCCTCCTGTGTAAAAGCAGGAATTAAGGCTTTCATCCCTGCAAGGAAATATAAGGTTAAATCATGTTCATACTCTGGTTCTCTGCTGCTTGATCAGCTGCCATTGCCCATAGGAATCACTACTTCCACCTGCCTGTAGTAACATGTCAGATTGCAACAGACGTCCCTTTGTTTCTGCCCATGTTTTCATCTGTTGTACCTGACTTCAAGAACTATGGGGACCCTTCTGGCCCATCTAACTACTATCCTATCAGTCTCCTACCACACTTTGGCAGTGTCTTTGAAGCTTTAATCAACGCCAAAGTGGTTAAGCACCTTACATCCCATGATCTACTCTCTGACAAGCAATATGGTTTCTGTTTTGCTTGGTCTACAGCTGATGTGCTCATGGCCATAACTGAATTTGTTTACCAAGCACTTCACAATAACAGAGAAGCTTGTACCATGGCACTTGATATCTTTAAAGTGTTTGATAGGGTTTGGTATGCTGACCTCCTACACAAGCTTCAGGGATACAGTATTTCAGGATGATTATTTAGCTTAATACAATCATTCCTGTCAATCCATGTAATGAAGGTCATCCTTAATGGATTCTCCTCCAGTTCCTTTCTCACGAATGCAGGTGTTCCCCAAGGCTCTATCTTGGGTCCTACACTGTTCCTTATCATCATTAATGATCTTCCCGATGTCATCAGTTCCCAAGTAGGAATCTATACAGATAACACTATTATTTACTCATGCCTAAATAGCAAATCTGGTATCACTGACAAAACTAACATGGCTGTTGGTCTCAAAAAGGATTTCAAATTGGTTGTTGACTGGGACAGGAAATGGCCGGTTAACTTTAATGCTTCAAAATCAAAACTGCTCTCTATTACCCACAGAGAACCCTCTCTGCCTCCCATTAGAATGTCTGATACTCAACTCAATGAGAGCACCTCTTTACAACTACTTGGTCTCACACTGTCTGCTGACCTGAGATGGAACAATTACATTGAATCAATAGCTTCATCTCTGTGTCGCGCCAGAATGTTGTTCTCACCCATCCATACTTCAAATCTATAAATCAACCATTCACCCTTGTATAGAATATTGCTGTCACATATGGTTTGGAGCCTCCGCTGTTCATCTTATGGTCTTCAACAAAATTCAGAGACAGGCATGCAATGTGGTTGGCCCTGATCTGGCATCTCATTTATACTCTCTCACAGATGTGCTGTCGCTTCCCTCTGTCTTTTCTACAAATACTTTCATGGTAACTCCTCTGACAAGCTATTTTTGCTATTTCCCAAATTGCATGAATGTAAACATGCCACTAGGTTGGCATCTTAGTCTCACCCTTTCACTGTCGAAATTCTTAAATGTAGCCGTCTCTTCTACTCCAATAGCTTTATGTCTCGTACTTTCTGTCTATGGAACTCCATTCCTCTTACTTGCTTTCCTGATAGCTATAATCTCCAACTATTCAAATGCAATGTCAATTGACATCTCCAGATGACTTGATCTATTTCCCATCCTTCTCTTCATCATTTCCTCTTTCATGCCTCTTCACTCTTTACGTGAAAGATGCTATGTCAAAGTTTTGATAATTTACACAGTGAATGTGAACTGAATGTAGTATAGACTTTTGTCATTACCATTTGTGAGAAGCACCGTTTATGAAACAGTGTATACACACCTCAGGAGAATACTGTGAAAGACATGATGGAAAGTATGTTTATGGAGAAGTAAACTTTTTAAGAGTTAAATTCAACAAAACTTTTGTTACCCTCTTGTGTGGTGTGTGATGGGGTGAAATGCTACTGAAAGATTTGTAGAATTTGAACAGTGTACACAGAACAATGTAACATTTGCACTATCCTTTAAGAGCAGAATCCTTTGTGAGAGCACTGTATAGATGCCCAAAACATCAGAGAGGATTACTTTATAACTGTAACCTTATTATTAACAAGAAATGGAGATAAAATATTGTTGAGATAAATAAAAGAGTTTTTATTTCCCTGTGATTTACAAGGTTTGCTTGTTGCAAGATATCGTATATCAGCCATAGGAGACTGAGAGTTCATCTAGAGTATAACACAAAGTAGTAGTCGATATAGACAAATAGAGAAAATCAATATCTATACGTAGTCATGAGACAGACATATGGGAGAAATATTTAATGAATTATCACATTGTAGTAGTTGAGAGTTAGCCTCTGCTGTTGATGATTTAATTGCTGGTTGAAATCATCATTGTTGATGGAAGCATACTGGTGGTGCTGCTGATGGCCTGTGCAACCTGTAGTTTGCCATGTTCAGTTAAACCCATCTGAGATGGAAGGGGATCCATTGCTGACGCCAGCCTGGTCAGATCTACCTTTGTGGGTGAAATCAGTGTTGGCATTATAGTTAATCAGTGGGGTGCCAGAAACAGTTGCTTGCAAAAACTGCATGTGTCATTTTCTGATTGGCCAGAAGAGATGTTTTATGACCCTGTTATTTTTGGGTGGTATTACAGAGGTGGATGCACAGAGCCGGATGAAATTAAGGTCTGTTTTGTGGATGTCAAAGTAAGCACTTCCATTTGTGCTAAAGAATTGGAGTTTCAACAGGGTACAACAACTTCAAAGAATACAGTTACAACTAGACATGAGGCTAATAATTTTTATGAGTTTAGTTATGCATATATAACATAAAATAATTAATAATAATGATTAATAATAATTATTACTAATAATAGTAGAAGAAATGAATGTAATAATTATTATGGAAACATTTTAGTTCATCTGTTTGGGCATTAGGGATCTTCAAAATGAACTCTTTAACTGGAGATCTCATATGAAATATGTCTGCTATTTTGTTGCTCAGTCAACTGAAGACTAAGTAATATTGGTTCTTCAAAAAGGTAAGATAATTCTGTGTTCTGATACCGAATTAATTACATTATAACTGTACAAAACTCTAAAGTCAATCTATGTCGGTCTATTTTGTTCAGTACACAAGTACTTTTGTTTTTTATACATATAAATTTACAATTGTTACCTAAACACTAACTTGGTAATAAGTAGAAGAGAGAAAAGAGTCCAGAAGATGTATACCATAACTAAATGTAGTATAATAAAATGAAACAAAAATGAAAAGTAAATGACACATGACAATCATTTGTGATGAGATTAGAATGGAAGCTTTCTAAGGAATAAGAAATAGGACATTCTAAAAAATAAAAATAAGGAATTCAAAAGAATAAGAAATAAGAGATTCTAAGGAATGAAAAATGAACACTTCTAATGAATAATGAATAAGTGATTATTACAATTATCAAATTAGAAATTCTAAAGAATAGAAAATAATGGATTCTAAGAAAAAAATGGAAATAAGAGATTCTAAGGAATAAAAAATAAAGAATTATAAGTAATGAGAAATAATGGATTCTAAGAAATAACAAATAAAGAATTCTAAAGAATAATAAATGAGAGATTCTATGAAACAAATAAAGAATTCTAAGGAATAAGAAATAAAGAATACTAAAAAATAAGAAATAAAGACTTCTAAAAAATAAGAAATATTGGATTCTAAGAAATAAAATTTAAATATTCTAAAAAAAGAAATAAAAGATTCTAAATAAGAATTCTAAAGAATAGAAAATAAAGAATAAAAAAAAGAAAACAAAAATAAAGATTTATATGGCATGAAAAATAAATAATTTTAAAGAATATAAAATAAGAGATACAAAGAAATAAAAAATAAAGAATTCTATAAAATAAGAAATAAGGTATCCTAAGGAATAAGAATTAAAAGATTGCATGAAACCCAAAATAAAGAATGCTAAAGAATGAAAAAAAAATAATGGTTTCTATGAAATAGAAAAGAAAGAATTCTAAGAAATAAAAATAAAGAATTCTAAAGAATAAAAAAATAATGGATCCTAATAAATAGCAAATAAAAAGTTCTATGGATCAAGAAATAAAGCATTTTAAAAAATGAGAAATAAGAGGTTATATGAAGCAAAAAATAAAGTATTTTGAAGAATAAAGAATGTGAGATTCTAAGGAATAAAAAATAAAGAATTCTAAGGAATAAGAAATAAGAGATTCTAAGGAATGAAAAATAAAGAATTCTAAGGAATTGGAAATGAGAGATTCCAGGAATCAAAAAATAAAAAATTGTAAGGAATAAGAAATGAAGAATTCTAAACAATAATAAATAATGGATTCTAAGAAATATAAAATAAACAATTCTTTAGAATAAAAAATAAGGAATTCTAAGAATTGAAATATAAAGAATTATATGGAATAAGAAATAATGCATTTTAAGAAACCAGAAATAAAAAATTCTAAGGAATAAAAATAATAAAATCTAAGTAAAAATTGAAGAATTCTATAGTATAAGGGATAGAGAATTCTAAAGAATATAAAATAATGGATTATAAGAAATAAAAATGAGAAATTCTAAAGAATAAGAAATAAGAGATTCTAAGGAATGAAAATAAAGAATTTTAAGGAATAAGAAATCAGAGATTCTATGAAACAAAAAATACAGAATTCTAAAGAATAAGAAAGAATTCTAAAGAATAAAAAATAATGGATTCTAAGAAGTAAAATATAAAGAATTCTGAAGAATGAGAAATAAGAGATTATAAATAAAAAAAAAAGAATTTTAAAGAATAAGGAATAGATAATTCTATAGAATGGGAATAAGGGATAGTAACAAATAAAAAATAAAGAATTCCAAGGAATAAGAAATAAGAGATTCAATGAAACAAAAATTTAAAAATTCTAAGGTACGAGAACTGAAGAGTTCTAAAGAATAAGGATTAATGGATGCTAAGAAATAGAAAATAAAGAATTCTAAAGAATAAGAAATAGAAAATAAAGAATTCTAAAGAGTAAAAATAATGGAGTCTAAGAAATAAAATATAAAGAATTTCAAAGAATAACAAATGAGAGATTCTATGCAACAAAAAATAAAGAATTCTAAGGAATAAGAAATAAAGAATTCTAAGGAATAAGAAACAAAGAATTCTAAAGAATTGGAAATAATGGATTCTAAGAAATAGAAAATAATGGATTGTAAGGAATAAAAAATAAAGAATTCTAAAGAATAAAAATACTGGATTCTTCAAAATAAAATATAGATATTCTAAAGAATACGAAATAAGATTCTAAATAATCAATTCTAAGGAATAAGGAATGGAGAATTCTAAAGAATAAAAAATAATGGATTCTAAGAAATAACAAAAAGAAATTCTAAAGAATATGAAATAAGATAATCTAAGGAACAAGAAATAATGGACTCTAAGAAATAAAAAATGCAAAATTCTAAAGAATAAAGAATTCTAAGTAATAAAGAATTCTAAATAATAAAAAATAAGAGATTGTGAGAAATAAAAATAAAGAATTGTATGGAATAAAAAATGATGTTGTTGATATAGAGCAGCTTAGTTTGCCACAAGGATAAAGTAGACAGAGACCTAGTGAAAATGGTAATTGATCTGCAAGTTATGCTTTCTAGCCATCAGTCTATAGAGTCCCTTTCTAGCTTAGGCAGGTACTAAACCATAATAGTTGGACCAAGCTGATTATAAATAAATAATAATAATAATAGGTTAAATTGATTTTTCTGATTATCTGCCATTTCAATTTCTTGGACACTAAAGTGGAGATTTCGCATCTTCAGTTTGAAATTTTTCTGTTATTCCTGTCTTATTACTAGTGAATTATTGATTACTTGTATTGGCAGTTTTCTGATTGAGGTTAGCAAATTGATTGATTTTGGTAGCTGGTGGGGGTTGATGGATTTCTTAAAAGCTGATGTTATATGTCAACAACATTTATTCCTTGTGGTTACTCTAAGTTATTCTGACACTCATCAATAAAACAATTTTTTCATCCCTTCAATCAATGAAGAGAAAATCAACCAGAAGACAGTTTACCACCAAAAGTGACAAATACAATTAAGAAAAAAAATCTTAACTGAATCTGAAAAAACTACACCATCTTGGAAAAAATATTATTACTTAATATGTTTTTTAACTCTATAAATATTTATTTTAGAAAAGTTTTAAATTTTATAATTTTCAACATATTTGTAGCAGGTGTTAAACCTTTTTGCTAGACAAACATGCATAGATTACCCTATGAACAGCAGCAAGCCCTTTTCAGCTTTTGAGTATGCATAAAAAGAAAGAATATTGGGTGTAAATTGTGCTGTAAATTCTAAGAGGCTAGCTCTCATTTATTTCATGCTTAGATCATGATAGGATACTAAAGTAGTACTCTGTGTAATAGACACACATGGCATAGACAATATACACCCTCACTTACTCTTTAATTCACCAACAGAGTAAGTTCAACTTATTCTTCATCCTTTTTACAAAGACACTCTTAAGAACATTACTGGAATTTGCACATCCTTCCAGGAATTATCTTCAGAATTTTCTCTACACAAAAATGTTCCCAATAGAATAATTTTTTTTATTCTGCTTTGTTTCACTTTCTTATTTGTCTATTTTGTCAACCAACTTAACACTTTTATTTTTTTTTCAACACACAATACCTTCTCAACTTCAATGACCCCATAATCTAATAACATATTTTGAATGTATTACTTTTCTTCATTTAGTGCTGGGTGTATTGTGTGTGTGTGTGTGTGTGTGTGTGTGTGTGTGTGCGTGTGTGTGTGTGTGTGACAACCTCCAATCGCCAAACTTGTAATGACGGAAAAAGATATACAGATTCAATTCCTGTTGGGAGGCACAATTTTTCTTTAGCAGGACATCTTGATCTAGGCTGGTTGTTGTTAATTTCAAAATTTTATAACTTAAAAATCTAAGATAGCAACTCAAATATGTGTACCCACTAAAAAATAATGTTTATAACAATAAGTTTCTTATTCTTATTGTTTTAGAAATAGTTGTTACAAAATTTATATTAGCATTTTGTATACATTTTTTTGCATTAATGCAAGTGTCCCCAGGGCTCTATCCTTGGACCTACATTGCTCCTAATTTTTATCAATGACCTTTGCAATGTCATCAGTTCCCAACTCTCTACCTATGCAGGTGAGACAACTATTTGATCCTGTCTTAATGGTAAGTCTGATCAGTTTGATAAGGTCAAATTGGCAGCTTATTTAAAAAATAATGTATGATCTGTTGTTAACTGGCACAAGAAATGGCTTGTTAATTTTAACACATCAAAAACAAAACTGCACTCTTTTAATCATCTGAGAGAACCCCTTTTGGCTTTCATCAACATGTCTTCTTAATTCTTGTCCTTTTATTGTTCTCTCACCTTAATAATCTTTTTCTTTTCCTGACATTCTTTCAGATTCAGTAACCCCCTTCTAGTGACTTTATTGCCTTTCTTGGGGGTGAAATGACTAAAAAATGACTCTTAATTTCTGAATTTCTTAAATGAAAGATCCTCTTATCACAATAAGTATCTGCTTTTATATATTGGTCTTCTGGTTCATGAGCTCATTTTTTTAACAATGACACTTGCATTCATCACATTCAGAAAAGTGTTTCAAAATTAGGTATACAGTCAGTAGTGCTAAGTTTACTATAACTTATTAAAATTTTTCTTTCTTTTATTTTAAGATTTAGCTCAAACATAAATAATCCTATGTTGTCTTCTGTTATAATTGGTAAATAATATATTCCCAATGTTTCAATAAAAGTAATTGAAAACTGTGACCTTTTAGGATTGCAATCTCTAATTCTGAATTTATAAAGTGATTCTACATGGTATTAGAATTTCAGACAACCAATAAATCATAACTGGACAAATGGGGAATTCAATGTTGATTCAGCTTGACAGAACAAAGGCAGAGAAAAGCCTTTATATCTGAAGCAGTCAAGCCCACACAAGGAAGACAAAAAAGACAGGAGATCTGTAGTCATGGTCAAAGAAAGGCCCACAGAGAGGAATGGAGAAGGGGCTAATGAGGACAAATAGAGAGAAGAACCATAGAGACAGCAGCATAAGACAGGGAGATATAAATCAGTTATATTTTTGATTTTATTAAAATTTTCTTCAGTTCTCAGTTGATAATAAAATGCAAGGAATCTGATTCAACATTTTTATCTCATTTATGAATCCTAGTTTTCACAACACCCATGTTTTTGCTGAATTTGTAGAATTTTTAGGCATGAATACATTTTCATTGTACTTGTACTTTTTTTTTTTTTTTTACAAATTGTTCATCTAATATACGGCCCAAGAACCACTCAATGTAGATGGTTACTGATTGAGGTTGTTGCATGAATGTAAGAGGAGAGGGTAAGAAATTAAGTTTATGAGAATATGTAAAAAAGGTAACAGTGAACTCTAGACTTGAAGAGTTGTGATCAAGGAAGCATCCACTTGGGAGTCTGATTCAAAAAGTAAGGGTTCTTTGGAAGAAGCCATCCAAAGGGAACTTCTTTTCTTACTTAGAAAGGGAATGGGAGTGATTTGTTACAGTGTTTATTGCATGGCATATCTTAGATGTGAAGGTCAGAATTGGTGGAACTAAGTAATATAGATTGTTGGAATATTTTTCATGAAAATAGTGATAGAATAACAAGAGGTTTGTGACATTTCATCGGCGGGAATGGGTGGTAGAGTGGAAAATAGCCTTAAAAGATTAAAACTTTCATATAGCTGTTATGCATGGTGCCAAATGCAACATTGCAGCTCAGACCAGACATCAGGTTCGTTCTCAGGTTACAGCTTCTTCTAGTCAAAGACTTGTGACTTAAAAATAACCTCTCGACCAGATCATTACACAGAAATGAAAGCTATGACGATTTTTAGCAGTAAACGGATGTTAATCTACTGTTATAGAGGAGTAAAACCGAGATGAGGCGTAGGTGAGAGGAAGAGGTGAATAGTTTTTAAACAGATGTCTGTCGTCCTCTGTAGGCACTTGCAGTCTTTCTGACTTTTCGCAGCTAGTGATCACTGTCTTATAGAAAACATTGTTCTTTGTTTTGTCATCTTCATTCAGTAACTTTTCTTTCTCTCCCTTTATTATTCTTTTCAAATTCTGATATCTTCACTTCGTCGGATAGTTCACTTGACGGAAAAATCCAAACCTAGACAATTCAAGGGGGATAATTATTCTATTTGAATGGAGAGTTTCGTAAATTATGTATTGTTTAAAAATTACACACGTTAATTAATTTGATAGTGGCTTATTTATGATAATGAATGATTGATAACAAGTCAGTTGGTCTGGTAGGATTATTTAGTGTTGAAATCAGTTAACGCCAGGAAATTGTTTGTCTTGGACAATGAAAATAAAATGTAAATAAAAAACGATTAAACTATAAAAAGAAAAGACTAAGACTAGTAACATGAATTACAGAAAAAAAAACTTTTTGAATATTTAATTTATTTACGAATGTATCTTGGACATAGCAAATATTTTTAATTTTTATGGTTTTGTTTTTCGTCATTGTTTTACTCTTTCCTTGTCGAGATTTTTGTTTGTTTCCAAATTACTAATTTAGTTAAGTATTTAATCTGTTCTTTCGTTGCTACTATTATTTTAGTTTAGGTTCTATAACTGTGCTATTTCTAATGGTACTGAATTTAATTCACATCATCTTAAGTTTTCTAAGTGTGAATATAAGTTGGCCGAGAAGAAAGGCCTGGACACAGTCGTGAAGTGATTTTTTTTCGATTTAAACGGTCTGATTAAATCCCCTCACCACCCTCGGTCTTGGGTTATGGGGAACTTTTCCTCATCTTTCTCTTCCCTTTTTAGTTTTATTACTTTGCTACTTGTATTTTACTTTTCTTGTTTCTCAAATTTTTCTTCTCTAAGTGAAGTAAATTTAATGCCCCCCCCCACTCTTTGTTAGCATTTCAGTAAGGGACATCAGGTCTTTAACTTAAAACTTAAATTGTTATTTATTTATTTTTATTTATTTATTTTTGTAATTATGTTTTTTTACTTTTCGGTAAGTATTCCAGTCGAAATGTCGGCGACTAAACCGACTACCCCACTTCGAGTTCCGAGTCAGGCGGTTCGTTAGCAATCCACTAGGACGAAAAACAAAACCTAACAAAGGGCGGAGGAACCCTCTCTGAGTCAACGGTCAGCTAACTAGAGGTGGTGTCTCCATAAATCACCGCGAAGAAGGCAACGGGAAACCACTCCACTATCATTCCCAAGACAAATCACGGTTAACAACTCAGATACTGTGAAACCTAATAGCGTGAAGGGGGTTATGTTTATGGGAATTAGCTCTTCACCCGGTAGGGACCGACATGCACAACCTGACAGTCATCCATAGACTGCTACCATAAACAGCGTAAAAGGGGATAAAAGTCCTCGGAACCTATCTCTTTCCCGGAAAGGAACGACATGAGCGACAGGTATCACCGGACCGTTATCCTGCGAGTACTCGCATCAAACACAAAATAACCCCCAGGACGTAGAACGTCCTGACACTGAACAACTGCGGTCATTTTGATAATATTAAACAAGACATGAACAGGCTTAACATCAACATTCTAGGTGTATGTGAAACCAGATGGCCAAACAACGGTGACAGCGACAAACATAGGATAAATTATGTAGGCGGTGAGAAGAACCACAAAGGAGTAGGACTAATACTAGATAGCGAACTTAGAAAATGCGTTCTAGGATACCACCAGCTTTCCGAAAGAATTCTGGTAGTGAAGCTGAGAGGTAAGCATTTCAACGTGGCTATTAGAGTAGTGTACGCACCGACGGCACAAAGCAGGGAAAAGGACATCGAATCGTTCTACTCCATGTTGGACAGTGCCAGGGCTCTATGCAAATCACAGGAAGTCATCATTATCATGGGAGACCTAAACGTCAAAGTAGGCAGAGAAAAGGCAGGGGATATAGCAGGGAGATTCGGATTAGGAATCCGAAACGAATGCGGAGAAAAAATGGATCCAATGGTGCACAGCCAATGACCAAGTAATAGGCAACACATGATTTCAAGAACAACCGAGACGACTATGGACATGGAGGAACCCAGGAGGAAAAACTAAAAACAAAATTGATTATATAACCATCAACAAAAGATTGAGGAATGCAATGATTCACTGCAAAACCTACCCAAGCGCCGACTGCGGAAGCGATCATCGGCCACTTATATGTAAACTAAGAGTAAAACTGAGGAAATAACGCAGCACCCAAACTGAAATACAAAAATCCTAAACTAAAAAAAAAAAAAAAAAAATACATAGAAGAAGATGTGAGGCACACAATGGAAACTCGAAATGTGACGCACTAAGAGACGCTTTAGTGACATCAGCAAACACGGTGTCATCCCAAAAGAGACAGGTCGAAGAAGGAGAAACGAATGGATGACTGATGAGATTCTCGACATGATGTAAAGAAGACCGAAAATTCGGCCAAGATACGGAACGGGATACAGAAAAAATTACACAAGGAAATAAGGACCAAATGCCAGCAAACTAAAGAAGAAAAGAAAATGTGCACAAATAGAAAGGCTGAGTACTACCAACAAAAGAGACATGTACAATCAAATAAGACAACTAACAGGACAAAAAAAAAAAAAACATGTTCGTCAATAGGCTGCCTAAAATCAAAGGATGGAACGTTCATATTAGAGAAAGAAAAAAGTTCTTCAACGCAAGGAACGAGTACATTGGAAAACTCATCCACGACGTAAGGGAACAACCAGCAATACACAGAACTACGCACAGACCTGGAATTCTCAAAACCGAAGTAAAAGTCGCACTGGCCAAATGAACAGAAACAAGGCAGCTGGGCCAGACGGAATTGTAACGGAAATGCTGACAGCCTTAGATGACTTTGGCATAGACAAAATCATCGAAATAACAAATGAAATCTACAACAGCGGAGATATACCAGACCTCAACAGTTCTATCTTCGTAGCTATGCCTAAGAAAACAGGCGCAAACGAATGCGAACTCCACCGAGCAAGAAGCCTAATGATCCACGTGACAAAACTCATCATCTGTATACTAATGAACAGAGCGCGCAGCAGAATCAGCCCAGAAATAGGCAAAGAACAGTGCGGGTTCGTTACAGACACTGGAACAAGGAACGCGATATTCATGATCAGAATATTATCAGAAAGAGCGATACAAATGCAGAAGGGCGTGTAACTATGTTTTATAGACTACGCAAAAGCCTTCGACAAAGTACGCCACAAGGATCTGATGGAACTGCTCAGCAACCTCGATATATTCGGGAAAGATATCAGAATAATCAAGAAGCTATACCGGCAGCAAACAGCATGCATACGCATAGGGAACGAGTTCAGTGAATACATAAAAATAGAAAGGGATATAAGGCAAGGATACGTCACCCGACTTGTTCAACTTATACAGCGAAGCAATCCTGAGAGAATTAGAAACCCGACCGGGATTTAGCATTGGCGGTCATAATCTTAACAGCATAAGATACGCAGATGACACAGCACTGATAGCAGACACGGAAGTGAATTTACAAAAATCCCCTACAGAAGGTAGCGACGGATAGTGAGAAGAAAGGAGTAAGCATAAACTACAAGAAGACGGGGTGCATGATCCTCAGTAAGAGGATAAGCCCGAAATGTGATCTGAAGGTCGGGAACACTAGAATCAAGCAGACGCGGAAGTTTAAATACCTTGGAATCGTCTTGACAGAAGACGGTAAGTGCGACACTGAGATCCGTAGACGTATTGGGATGGCCAAGGACACATTCCAAAAGCAGGGCAGAGTACTGCGAGACAGAAGAATACTGAGCCGTTACGTGACATCTGTCCTTCTTTACAGCAGCGAATTTTGGGCGATTTCCTCAAAGATGAAGAAGAAGGTCGAAGCGACAGAGACGTGGTCCTACAGAAGGATGCTAAGGATATCATGGACCGAGCGTGTGAGCAACGATGAGATCTTAGAGAGGTTGCAAACAAGGAGGAGGCTTATACCTAATATCAGGAAGAGGCAGCTGAAGTTTCTGGGACACCTAATGAGGAAGGAGGGACTGGAAAATCTGATAGTCACGGTCGAATAGAGGGAAAGAGAGACAAGGGAAAACAACGTGTGACATATCTGGCGGACTTAAGCAAGTGGATGGCAGAACGTGGTCTAGGGGAGGAAGCAGAGGGTAGGAACTTGTTGAGAGCTACAAGGATAAAGGGAGATGGAGAGCTATGATCACCTACGTCCCGAAAGGACATGGCATATAAAAAGAAAGAATTATTCTTGGAATAAAACAAAAAAAAAGCTATATTATTATGTAAATGAAGACATATGATGAATTTGTCGCATCCTGTCGAAACTCTCACATTTCAAAAAAAAAAAAAACAAAAAAAAACCGGAAGAAAAAGCTTAACCCGAAAAAAAAGCTTAAAGTTGTAAGACTAATTCAGGATATAGAATGACTTCAAAGCGAAAAAAACAAATCTGCGTTCTGTCGTCACGATAACAAGGATTAGAGTGTAGTATCTGTTCCAGCAGCCGGCCCACTGCTCCAGCCAGCCAGCCAACCATTCTTGCCACGGTAACAATAAACTGTTCTTTTCAGAACAACGCTCTCTCCAGCGACTACACAACTGTTCTTCTTAGGACAACGTTCTTCTCACTTTCTACATGAGCATGCAGAGATATGTTTTGCCCAGTGCACTGTAACTATATTTTTTACCCAAGTTTTTGTTTTGTTTGTTGTTGTATTCTGTCATTAAATATCTGTTTGCGAGCCAATATTCCACCTGCAACAAATTTATGGAGGGAAAGGTATTCATTATAAACAATTTTTTTTAAAAATGGTGCATAATTTTAAAATAAGTTGTTTAGATAATAACTATTCAGATATGAAAGTCATCTTCATTTAGTTTCCTTATTATTTTTCGGTGAAATGAAGCGTTGGACATAGTGAAGTTTGACTTAACGATTTCAATAAAGCCGGTTTGGGGGCAAATGAAACTTGCTGTTATGCTTGTCTCCCGTCTGGTTTAATCAAAACGGTAGATATACGTCCAGTTTGCATTAGAGTAAAAAATGTAGACATTGGTCCGATTTACCTGAGAATCACAAAGGTAGACATAATTCCAGTACACAGGTAAATCAAAAGTAGTAGACGTAGATCTGATTTATGCATGAAAATGGTGCCATTGTGGCGGGAATCTTACCCCTGTGCACGGGATGTTGTCAACGAATACTACGCTTCACTGTCACGGCAAATACTACATTAAATTTGTATGTATTGTTCCATAAAATCTGCATAATCCCATAGTTTAGCAAGGTCACAAGTACAGAGTAAACAGTGAGGATAAAACTCACTTTAGTAATCTGTGGAATGAGCTTGTTAACCAATTCAGAAGCGAGACTAATTGTGACTCTCTCCTCCACGGTAAGATGTTCATTTTATGGTTTATTTATATTTTTAAAAAGCTATAAATTAAAGTGAAATTATTTTATTTTTTTCATGAAATATCCGTGAAGAATTGTCATTTATTTACTTGAACACACGTAGAACCTTAATTAACAAGAAACCCAGGTTAACCCTGACCATAGTCGATTTGTTAGGAAGGAGGTTGCTTGATGTTATTGGCCTTGGGAAAAGCATGAGTCCATCTCTTCCCTTCCTCACCAACAGGTTAAACAGCAGGGCAGACTGATCTGCCTTGGTTGGCAACCAGTCTAGAAGAAAAGCAACCATGAATTTAAAACCAACTTCAAGAGGGATGGGTTCCTTCAGATTATATTGCTTTAAACACACTCACTGTTGCTACGGCTACAGGATATGTGGTACACCTACGAGCCTAATAGAGTACGGGACTCAAAACGTGAGAATTGTTTTCTCCATTACACCTTTACATTGGTAAAATAATTTGCTTAATTAAGTTTACAATAAACCTGTAAAACCAATATTTCTCAAACTACGTTGTTTGACCCACATTTGTCAAATGTCAATTATTGAATAGGCATAAACGGTATTAAATCTGAACCAGCTGCTTTTTGTGAGCCGTTAATTTGTGATTGCAATTATAATTGTTTGTTGGTATTTCATTATCTATCTATCTATCTATCTATCTATCTATCTATCTATATATATATATATATATATATATATATATATATATATATGAGAAAAGGAGAGTGGGTTTCAAAGTAACATTAAGTACATAATATTATTAATTTATGTTTATGTAATCGTTGAATAGAAATTTAATTCTATTAGTTATCGTAAATAACGCGTCGCCGGTGACCACAATTTTAGAACTCGTGTTCACGAACTCTTTTTCAATAAATTCTCACTAATTCTTGCCAGCAAATTTGTCGAGTTAAGCCGACACATTCAGGCCATTCCCTATTCTTCTTCTATGCTGTTCAATACATATTCAATATGTTATTCTACTGTGCGAGCTGAACGTGGTCTCCCAGGGCTTGGTAATTCGTGTACATAGCCTGTTTTCTGAAAACGGCCTATCAGATGGCGAATCATTGATTCAGAAAGCGGATTTCTCAAACTGAATTCACGTTAAGGTGCATTGGGATAGCAAAATATGCCTTGTAAAATCTGAGCAAAGTATTAAGAAACAGGACAATTTTCTTAGAAACAAAGAAAGTACTGAATTGTTATGTAACAATGGTCCTCCTATATGGTAGTGGATGCTGGACAATCTACTCACAGGTGAAAAAGAGACTTGAGACATCAGAAATGTGGTTCTACAAAAGCTTACTGAGAATACCAGGGGGGTCTGAACATGTAAGCAACAACGAAGTTTTAGAAAAAATGGAAACAAAAAGGACACTTACACGTAGCATCAGAAAGTGACAATTCAAATTCCTAGGGCACCTAATGGGGAAAGAGGGCTTGGAAAATTTAGCCCTCACAGGTCATATTGAAGGCAAGAGGGAGAGAGGAAAGCAGCGCCTAACATACGTAACAAGAACAGGGATTGGATAAATAGCAAAAAGGCAAACTTTACTAATAGCGGAACGAATCAGAAAGATATCTAATTGCAACGGAGTATAAAAAGTCTAAGTGCCAAATCGAAGAGCTCTTCCGAACAATTACCATGAAAGTATGTACAGAAAAGGCAGACGGAATCAACATGGAAAAGTAACTAAAGCCGTGATGCCAGGTCAGAACCAATAATATTGATGATTCTTCTTTGGATTTTATCAAGAATCTATAAATATATAGCAGGAACATATGTGCCAGCAATATTCTAAGTATGGACGAATAGTAGACTATATATAGGATTCTGGATACTTCCGCTGACCTTTCAGAAGTAATCCAATCTAGTAAACCTGAGTACATTCTTACTTGAATCTCCATCCTTGTTTGACTGGCTTCTCCTGGTTTAAACTCCTTGCGATAGATTTGAAATTCCTCTTTGATAAACCAAATGCTTTGCTGTATCAAAATCACTCGAACTAAAATGGATTACAAGAACTTGACCTTATAATGAAAATAAAAAACTGTTTCGGTTTGAAGTTTGGAAATTATGTCAAGCCTAAGTTTTAAGAACAATAAGAACCATGAAAAAAGAAAAAGAAAAAACTGCTAATAATCAGAAAGAGTAAGTTAAGATTTGGGGCCATATAATTAAAAAATAAATATTGAAGAATTTAACCCTTGCGGGGCGCATCGAATGCAAGGGAAGTATAAGAAAAAGCAAGGAACTTACTCGATAATTTTGTGCAAATGTATTGAACAAGTGCCACAAAGAGACAGAGGAGAAATTATTGTTGAGAGTAATAAAAAGAAGGAAGCTATGGATATCCATGAACGTCTACGTTTTGTAAAATCATGGCACAGGGAGAATAGTAAAGAACTATTACAGCTATGATTCCCAATGTTTTTGTCGACAGTTCTTTTTTCTCAGTTCCAGAAGTTACTTGAAATATTCGATGAATGCAGTAAAGTATATTCCGACCTCTCCTTATTCAATGAGTCCGAATTAAACCGTAAATTTCAACATTTTTTTAAATCGAGTTCACACCAAGCAACGCAGTAAAGTCACAACGACGCAAGGGTTTACTGGGTGTGGGAGAGTTAGAAACAGGAACATGGCTATGGAGCAAGAACAGAGAAAAAGTAATCAGGAGGACAATAGACAGTGATTAACATTGCATTTAAATTTGTGCAGATTAAAAATGGCTGGAACGCATGGAGTCGGAAGTTCCACAAGTAAGAAGTGAGAGAAAAGATACTGTTAGCATGGAATTTACGGTTACGTCTAGCCCGCTCATCAGTAAATTGATGATACCTCGTCGCCAATCTAGTCTAGGCATCATAGCAAAGAGCAATTACCATGAAAATATTTATAGAAAAGACAAAGGTAGGCAACCTTACAGCGGTGGGAAAGTGACTGAAGCCGAGATGCCAGATCAAGTCCAATAATATTGCTGATTCTTCTTTGGATTTTATCAAGGTACTCTAGATAGATAGAAGGAGCACAGCAGCCTTACGGCAGTGGGAAAGTGACTGAAGCCGAGATGCCAGATCAAGTCCAATAATATTGCTGATTCTTCTTTGGATTTTATCAAGGTACTCTAGATAGATAGCAGGAGCACAGGAGCATATGTGACAGTAATATTCTAAGCATGGACGAATGGTAGACTTATAGATATGTAAGATGGACTCTGGAGAGAAACCCTGTCTGACAAAACACAGTGAAACAACCTTCCTTGTGGGTGACCTAGCAAAAGATTCAATATAGTCTTTCAACTTCATATCAACCGAAAATGTTAGTCCAAGAAGGCGCAGCAAGTCACTCGCCTAGAGGTCATACTAACATGAACATATAAAATACCACCACTGGTCAACACTGCGTATGAATATTTTTAATGGATTTAATACTCTCCATGGCCGGATTTAAATGTAAATAGTGTATAAAAATGACATCCCGCTATTTTTCTAAAATAAAAATTTACTTGCTTACTTTTGAAAACCAGCGTCTGATATAATGAGTTCTTAACTGTTTGTAAAATTATTCGGAAATGATATTAGAATATTATATAACATTTCCTGTAAGCAAACCGCTTTTATAGGGACAGAAAAAGAATTGAGCAAATACACAATAATAGAATGACAAAGATGCATCTTCTCGCCGGATTTATTTAATCTACGCATCGTGGAGAACTAGAAATTCTACCAGGATTTAATCTTAGCAACATAAGATATGCAGATGGCATCGTGTTAATGGCAGAGAAAGAAAGAAAAACAAGCAGGAACTCCGAGAAAAATTAATAAAAGAGAGTGATAATGACGGAAAAAACCCAACAATTTTAAGAATATAGAATATATGGTTATTATTAGGAGGGACAACCCAAGATGCGAGGTACAACACGGAGATGTCAAAATCCCGCAGGTACAGAAATTTAATTGTCTGGGAAGTGTTATAACACAATAGAAAATGTGACATTGAAATCCGTAGGCACATTACTGTAGCGAAAGATGCCCCCTTACATATAAGCTCAGTATTAAGAAACGGGAAATTTTCGTGAGGAAACAAAAATAAAATTATACAAGTCTTATTTAATATCAATCCTCCTATGTAGCAGTGAATGTTAAACAATTTACTTACAGACGAAGAGGAGACTTTAGGTAACAGAGATGTGATACAACAGACGTATACTGAGAATATCATAGACGGCACATGTAAACAAAGAGGACGTGTTAAGTGAAAAGGACATTTGTGATTAGAAATGGAAAGAGTTGAAATTTCTAGGACATATAATGGAAAAGGGGGCTTGGAGAAGTTGACACTCACAGGACATAGTGTTGGCAAAAATTTAAAAGGAAACAGTGAGTAACATACGTAACGACTTGTGTAAATGGATGGCAGAAAATGTACTAGGAGCGGACAAATATTACTTAGACCTACAACGGATAAAATGTTGTGGAAAGCCATGATCGCTAATGTCCTAAAGAAGAAAGAAGATATAATGACCTACAGTTAGGATTGAACATTGCCCGCTAGTACCGAGCAACTTCAACTTTTTACGTATGTAATAAATTTGTGTAAAAAAATAAGCCTTACGCAACAAATCAGAACCTGAACTTATTTTCGTAATTGGATTTGTTTTATGTTACAAATAGTAACCTGGCTTTCATGACGACCTTTCTGATTGTCTTTAAGAATAGTAAACGGTTTAGCTATTCAAAACGCAAAATGTCGTATAATTGCGACTGTTATACTTCGAGTATCTTCATATCTATTCAAATAAAAGGTTACGAAAAGTTTTTTATAGGTTAAAGTCAAAATTTAATATTGTTAATTAAGGATTTGTGCAACAGAATAGCGCTTCGATTGCCGTAAACGAAAAATAAAACAGGAAAAAGTAGTCCGTTCATCATAAATAACAGATTAAAGTAAACAAATTTAAATAAAAATTAATGACGTGCAAAAGTTGATCTGGTATAAAAGTCAAGACCTCTAATTTGAGCAACACTCTCCTTGTCATTTCTATTAAATTACATTTTAAAAATGATCTCAGGTTCAAATATAAGGGCAAACAAGTTGAGCTGAATTTTTCACAATTAGAGAAAAGTCATGTAAAAAAAAATATAGCCGATAATTGAGTCACTGAATATATTAACTTAGTATCAAAATACAGTAATGATATACCACAACAAAAAGCAACAGTGAAACTTGTGACGAATGTAATAGTCTGATCGATTTAGAGTGAATATAAGGTGTGCCCGGAAAAATGTTACCAAGACATGTTTTATATCATTGGAAGTGGAATTTTATATCCTGCAAGAAAATTAAAAAAAAAAGACTCCTCTCTCATCCACCTTGAGGAATTTTTTACGGCCGTTTACCTGAGCACCACTTCGCAAAAACAGGTGTTACAAGGTGAAACATGCTTCTTAGTCACTTGAGTAGTTTACACTTGTAAGTGGTTTTCATGCACAGGTCATTTCGAATGTGTCTTACGAGTTATTCGAACATTATGATGCCAATTTTTAATGTTTAGTAGTTGAGGTTATACTTCCCGATTGTGCAATATAATCTATAACTGCTTCATATTCTTATAGATCGGATAGTATCAGCTAACAAATAACATTCAAGAGACAGAAATTTATTTGAAGATGGACTTTATTTGGAGTCTTCTGCGTCAGTGAAGTGAAAAACCAACCGTGAACAACCAACCGTGAACAACCAAAGTGAATGGTAAGGAATACAGGAATTTTGTTTAATGCCTGTAGTTTCACTTTTCTTCTTGAATGCTACTGATGAAAATGTTTCATGTATTATTTATGCTACCGATATGTGTTTTTTGCTTTTGGGTTCTAAGAGGAATGCTGTTATGCAATACAAGTTTAGAAAATCTGAATGCCCATATTGCTCTTGTATTCCTCATCAGTATGTTCTTGCGAGGATGTAAGAGGACGCTACATCCTTGGACGCTACAAGACATTTAATAACATATATGTACTTAATAGAAGTTCTTTATTTTGTTATCTGTAAGTAATTCACATTCATGAATTTAGAAGTTATATATCAATATGTTTTCACAATTTTTCCTAGGATAGGAAATTAGGTTCAAGCTTGTTTCAATAGGTTCTTCATAACAAAACTTCTAGTAAGGAAAAAGTCTTATGAAAGGTGTTGGGTTGTTCGAATTACGGACTATCATCTATGCGGAAACCTCGGTGTCACAGATTCGTTCTGGGAAGGCTGTCTCAAGAGATTTACGAGCACATTTATTTGTACATGCAGCCTTAATGAGAAAAATTATCGATGCTGTGCTTCCAGAAGATACTGACCAATTGACTTCTCAGCTATCGGACTCAGCTGATGTAGTAGAGACAGACGAGGGAGAGATTATTTTCGACAGAGTGGAAGAGTTTGCCTCTGTGGAGAATGAAGCTGAACTTCTAAATATTGAAGGAACTCTTGAGAGCAGTACGTCTGATGTGTTGCAAGATAATTTTCATGATGTGATGCAAAAAATTAGAACAGTCTGATGTGGGTGAAATGAAGGATTTGTATAATAAACTCCAAGTGCATTAGAGCAATACTGATGACATCGGCAAATCTTCAGCCCTCGTGAAGCTGCAAAGAGTGCTTGATACTCTGATGCATAAACTCAGGAGCAAATCAAGAATAGCAAAATTATGGCCGGCCTACATTGAGTATATCGACACGCTTAAGCTGTTTATTTGTACTGAAAGAACAAGGGGTTGGAATTTGTATCTTGGGGCAGAGGCTAAATTTATTTGCAGCAACCTGAGATTTCAACAATGCAAAGAGTGTACGATTATACCTACAATGGATGCTAGAATTGCTTGAAGTGTCATGGCATATATAAGAAGATTGCTACCATCAAGACATTGACAAGTTAGTGGAACGTTGGTAGCAACACGTGAACATTTAAGAAGAATATATTATTGATTGATTTGTTAAATTTTTGATGAATAATACGATTAAAATAACTGAAAGAAACGAACGAATTTAACTGACAACACAATATATTACGAATTATACTAAGGTGGATCACCATGTCTCGACACTGGCGCAGTTATTACCTGAATCTTGATCTGAAGTGTTCACTGTTTAATATTCGATGCAGTTGATTTGTGGAGAAACTTTCGGTTAAGAGTCCTGGGTATAACGATAAACTACATTTGGCAGCAAGGCTTCTGATCGGAAGATTGGAGGTTTGGAGGAGAGTGGAACCATCTCTTAACTGTTGTTGTTCTCAGGTTCACCCTGACCTGGGGTGGTAGCACCTGTTAAGGCCTCAACTATGGGCAAAAGGTGACCCCCCCAAAAAAAACTCTATGAAAATACGCTGTTATAGTAAAAATACGAACAATATATTTTTATATATATAAAAATTACCAACGATACATATTTATGCAAAATGACCAACAATACATTTTTCTGTAGTTGAAGCCATAAAATTGTGTTCAAAATTTTTAGATTCCGGCATTAAATAACCAATAGAGGTTTATATGCCGCTTAAAAAAAATCAAAAACCTTCGGTTAAGTGCATAGAAAAAGAATGAGATTATGTTAAAAAATAACAATTTGTTTAAAACTTTTCTTAGAGCACTCACGAATATTTATTTCATTGTGTTGATGCTTAAAATGTAATTATATATATCAGAACGACAACAAATCATACTTATTATAAAACCCAGGTTGTGTGTATGTGTGTGTCTGTTCGTTTATATATTGGATCGGATTTCCTACACTTTTCAACCGATTTCAACAAAACTACACAGGACTACGTAAAATTACCTTGCGGTGTTTCTGACAGCGCCAAAAATTGAAAAAACACAATTGTTTTTGCACGAAATCAATTTGAAAACACGATTAAGAGGCATTGCTGCCGCGAGAATGAAAGGGGGACAACTCATATCGAGTTGTACTTATTATAAAACCCAGGTTGTGTGTGTGTGTGTTCGTTTATATATGGGATCGGATTTCCTACATTTTTCAACCGATTTCAACAAAACTTCATTTTTTTTGGCAGGTAGTGTTTCCTATTGTCTTGCACACTTTTTTTCTTTATTTTTACATACAGAATGCTTTAAAAATTCAATTTACAAGACAATTGTTTATAATAAAATTCTATTCAATCGGTAGACTCATAACGATTGAAAACAATGTTTTTGTTTGGGTTTGGATTTGACCAATTCGTAAAAAAAACAAACAAACAAACAAAAAACAAAACAAAAATAATTAAGACATGCGTGTCCGTCAACATTAAACAATAATCTTTGTCAATTTTATTTTTCAGTCTTTATGATGGTCGATACTTGATCTATCTCTTACTGTTATATCCCCGGGCAACTCCGGGCTCTACTGCTAGTATTAAATATTTTTAAAAAGGTGAGATTCTATAAATGCTATGGACAGTCATCCATAACTTTGAGACATTTATATGTAGATTTTAAAAATGAATGTTTTCTAGAGATAATTGAGACTAGTCATGCATGAAAATAGCGAAGGTTGTTATTCTGAAAAAGTTTTCTGTTCACATTAACATAATAACTGAAACAGACTGACATGGAAATTGCCATATGTCCGAAGTGGGTGTTGAAAAAAACAACTTCGTCCAAAAGGAAAATCTAATGTTTGTCTTTTTGACTAGATTTTGTGAAGAGGGTCGGGCTGAGAACTTTTTAGCAACTTTTTCCTTTGATGTTAGGTAGCATCGACTTCTCTTTCGTATTGTAATAAGGGGATACTTCTAAGCTTGAACGAAACGGCGTGATTGCCAACATCTATACAGGCTGTGGCCCGTACGAACGACGAAGTTAAGCAACGTCGAATCTGGTCAGTACCTAGATGGTTAAGCGCTTAGGAATACCAGGTACTGTAAGCATCGATGTACGGGTGGTGCAACAGATAACGGCTTGGAATTGTTAATCGGAGATCCGAGTTCCAATTCCAGCTGAGTTCGTTGTATTCACTTACGCGCAAATACCAATGAGAAAGGTAGGAATCCACTCCTCATCCATCCAGCCATGGGGTAATTAGTAAGACTTGTATCACTAAATTATTACTTCTTCAAAAAAAATCTTGTTCTAATGCGCTTACGACCATAACTGAATATGTATATCAACGGTAATAACAGTGAAGCCCGAGCTGTGACTCTAGACATCTCGAAGGCGTTTGACAGGGTTTGACATGCTGGCCTTCTACGTAAGCTTCAGGGCTACGGTATTACAGGATGATTATTTGATTTAAACCAATAATTCCTGTCAAATCGTGAAATGAAGGTCGTTCTGAACGGGTTCTCTTCCAGGTCAGGTCCTTTCATACGAACGCGGGTGTTCCCAAAGGCTCTATTCCAGGTCCCACACTTGTTCTGATCTTCATCAATGATCTTCCTGATGTCATCGGTTCCCCAAGTATGTATTTATGCAGACGACACTAGCATTTAGTCCTGTCTCAATAGTAAATTCGGCCGCGCTGATAAAGTTAACCTGGCCGCTGCTCTCGAAAAGGACCTCCAATCAGTGGATAACTGGAACAGGAAATGTAAATTTTAATGCCTCCAAAACGAAACTGCTCTCATCTTACCAGCACAAAGAAACTTGGTTGATGCTCAACTCCGTGCCTTCATGGCCTCATGATTTCGACTGACTTGAGCAGGAACAATTACATGAAATCAATAGCTACATCTACTACAATTAATGTTGGTTCACTGACAATTAATGTTGGTTCACTGTCGTGCCAGAAGGTTTTTTCTCGTCAGAGTCCATCTCCAAATCTACAATTTGTCCGTGCATTGAATACTGTTTCCATATTTGGTCTGGTGCCCCTGCTGTTCATCTCGAGGAGGCTTGTATTTCACTGAGTCAGTCCTAAAAAAAGGTTTGACGTACAAAACGTTAGGAACTTGAAATAATAGTTAATGACGCAGCAATCTAGTTGTGGTGGTTGATACTTTAATGTCCGACATCGATTGACTCACCAACTCACTGAACCCCCTGGCGACTGCTACTACTACTACTTATTATATGTGGGAGAGTCTATTAACAATAGAATAGGTGTGTTTCAATATAACATACCATATCACGCATATTGTAACGAACCACATTCATTCCCTTTCGTATTCCGTTGATGAGATGTAAGTCCCATTCGAGCAGCTTTTCCACGGACCGCTACTGCATGGAACCGAGACCCAAGAGGATGCTTTCACACTCATTGAAATCTTAGCCTTTTTAAGTTTACGGCTAACCAATCTTTCCAACATAACTGCTTAAAATGTGTCACTTAATCTGTAACCCTCTACTTCGAGTGGCTCCAGGACCTTGTACAATGTGAACATCATTATAAAAGAAAAGAATAAATTGTAAGGATTAATTGTAATTCATTTTTATTCTGATAAATGAAATTGGGTTAACATTCTCGGATTACATGAAGTGGAAAGACGACATTGAATTCATTCAGGTCAGCAACTAAGAAAGTTGATTCACTGTGTCATGCTAGACAATTTTTCTCTCCAGAATCTATCTTGCATATCTGTAGGTCTACCATTCATCCATGCGTAGAACATTGCTATCTCATAAGGTCCAGTGCTCCTGCTATTTACCTCGAGCTTCTTAATAAAATCCAAACAAGAATCAACAATATTATTGTTCCTGACCTGGCGTCTCGACTTCAGTCATTTCCCTACCGCCATAAAGTGTCTTTTTTTTAATAAATACTTTCATAATAACTGTTCGGATGAGCTCTTCGATATGGTAACCAGACTTTATGAATTTAAGCGCAGTACTAGATTGGCAGCAAGGTCTCATCACTTTACACTTGAACTAGCCAGATGTAACTTCAAGTTCTATGCTAACAGTTTCTTTTCTTGTACTTCTCGCTTGTGGTTTCTTCTTTTCCACTCAAATTTGATCTTCAACAATTTAAATGCAATGTCAGCCGTTATCTACCGTCTTCTTGATTATTCTTCTATTGTTCTCGCTCCTTAATAAGGATTCTGTTTTCTAATTCTTTCACACACAGTATCCCCTTGTGTCTTAGTGTCTTTACTGCCTTGTTTGGAGTAAATTGATTAAAAAATATGGCGTTGAAGTTTTTTTTTCCGTAATCATAAAAATGAGCTGTTGGGCATTTCGACGTGATGTAATGGTTAACAAGTTTGCCTCTCTAGATCAATTACGACTGAGTAATGCGATCGATTCTCACTGGATGTCCCATACTTTCGGCCTTGTTCCCCAAAAAAAAAGCAACACTTAGGAAATCACCATAAAAAATGAGCTGTGTTAGTGATTAAACGGTTTGTCTGTAAATTTATTATACAAATAATCTCTCCTGGTGATACAATGAGTCCGCCAGTTGTATAATACCGAAGAAAGAATAAAATACCTTTTACAAATACCTAAATCATCTGAATTTGATTAATTTGATTAATTTAATTAACAAACGAGTAATTAGGCCTAAGATAATCAAAGTGAAGGGAAATATAATTTTTAAGATTTTTATTTTTATTTTCAGGAATAAATTTGACGTGAGGAAAAGGCTATGGTGAGAAACTAAACGACATGACATTCTAAGCATTCACATATAACAATACAACCTTGTTCTTTGTATAGGTAAAGCCTA
Source organism: Acanthosepion pharaonis (assembly GCA_903632075.3). Classification (NCBI taxonomy): domain Eukaryota; kingdom Metazoa; phylum Mollusca; class Cephalopoda; order Sepiida; family Sepiidae; genus Acanthosepion; species Acanthosepion pharaonis. The sequence continues at coordinate 1,209,493 of CAHIKZ030005303.1, forward strand.
TATATGATTTTATGTTTCATCTTAAAATTATTCGGAAAGTGTCTTTTTTCAACGCATTTGAAAGTTTAATCATCTCACTGGATGAAGGAAGATATTTTACTAAGAACGGCAGTTGTGTATTTGATTTAAGATCCTATGGTTTGTGTAATGGCTACCGTCTTGGATTGAGAAGTCGGAGAGTCGAATTCAGATTCCAGTCGAGTTCATTGCATTCACTTACCCGCAAATATCTATCACTTCTCCCCATCCATAGCTATAGATAAATAGCAGGACAGACTAAGTCGAACAGCCTTGGTTGGCAACTCGTCTAGAAGTAAATTATAAATTCAAGCCAGTCTACAGAGAGTTGGACTCAGTAGTGCATATGGTACCCTTTCGACTCTCGTGACTGTGATTAAAGATATACACAGTCCAACTAATTAGTTTCAGGAGAAAGTGTTGTCTGGAACGATAACGACTATCTTTTCCTATAAATAGGAGGCGAAATTAATACAGACATGACAAAGTAATATTTTTCGTCTACTAAAAAATATGATCCCCACCACCGGTCTGTCGACACGAAAAATAAATAGATTTTCTATGCATGATTACATGATGTTTGTGTCGTCGTTCCAGTGAGGCTATAAGTGGCTGAGTGGTTAGAATGTTAGTATTCTTACCATGAGATCGAGGTTTGCAACTCACTAGGTTCGATTTGTCAAGGTAGTGACATCTTGATAATATCCCAGCGTGCGGCACAGTTGGGTGGTGTCTGAAAATCCATATCCCACAAGTTGACTAAGGCTTTGTGAGTGAAACTGGGTAGACGAAAATGTTCTGAAGTCTCTATGGTTGTGCTAGCACGAAGACATCATGGCTGAGGTTTTGAATTCCCTTGCTAAAGAAAATGATCACACCAGATGATGTGCTCTCTCCAAGAAACTAACAAATATGTTGAGACCCTGGGTGTTCAAGAAACACTAATGTGACTGAGCAGACATCTGCAACAGGAAGTAGATCGCCATCTTCATAGGATCACAAGTCTAGAGAATGGTGTATACTTGCTTATAAAACGGGTTATATCCATCGTTTCACAACGTGTATTTTCGCCCATGGCCATTTTTCTTACCTGTACTTTTATTTTCAACAAAATGCACTGATCATTTTGGTATAATTTTGAAACCCTGAAAGTAATATACAGGTAATCATCTACCACCGAAGGTATGATTAGGATTGTTCCCTTATCACAGTACAGAGCCTCTATTGTTTGTCGCCTTTTTAGTTTAGGTACATTTAACATTAGTCACCGTTTTTGAATACTTCCTGTTTAGACCTTAATTATCACCAGAACCGGCTTCATAAACCACAGACTAACAGCACGCGGTTCCTTACCTGTCATTATCCTAAATCTTACCTCAAACGATAGCATCGCTGATATCATTTTCTTATATATATATATATATATATATATATATATATATATATATATATATATGTATCACTATGGTGAGCATATAAGTGAAGCCATGTGCGTTTGGGAAGGATCCCATAATGTCTATTGTCAAATTAGTAAACCTAGGGATGGGTCTCTGGAATTTACCAATTGGCGATTTTGTATGTTTCCCATTTTTGTATTTTGACACTCCATGCATTGCTGCGTCAAAGTTTTATGTCAGTAGACATGTTCGATCTGTTATTACTTTGCTGGTTGCTCGTTTGTCAGGATGTGATAAGCCATGATGGTGGTTGAAAAATTTTTTACGTAACGATGGCGGTATATAAGGCCGAAAGTAACTTTTTTTCATATAACATAAGAAAGTTGAATATCCGAAAGTGATAGATAAACAACTTTCAAGTTACAGTGAATTCTCTTCCTTGACTTACACAAGTGTAGTCTTTGTTGTTCTTTGGCAATAGTTCTGTAACTTAAACTTTCCGTATTTATTGAGGATATGGAAGCACAAGAAAATGCATCTGCGACAATATTTTCTTCACCTTTTATTGTAGGTCCGAAGTATATTGGGAAAGGTAGTCGAGTTGTCTTTTTTTCACGTGTCGAATATTTTTCGAGCTTGCTATCGAGGGCATAAGTGAGTGACTTATGGTCAGTGAATACTGTGAATTTGCGTCCCTCTAAAATATAACGGAAATTTTGTATAACTAAATTGATATCGAGAAGTTCTCTCGAAAATGTGCTGTATTAGATTTGTGAAGAATTTGACAGAGAAAGAGGATATAGGTTTGTTTTCTCCGTTAATATCTTGCTGTAAAACGGCATCAGCAGCATTCGATGAAGCATCTCTTGTTAAAATTAGCACTGCGTTTTCATCATCACTTAGGTAATTTAGTTTTACGAAGCTCACCAAAGCTTTCTTTGCTTCGTGAAAAGCAGGACCTTGAAGTAAAACTTTGGCGTTCTTTTTCTGAGCGTTTTTTAATGTCTGGAGTTAACTTTAATGAACAGTGTGACAAAAATCATAGATAGTAATTTATCATGTCAATAAACCTTCAAATTTGACGAGTTGACTCTGGTTCTCAGGAAGAGGTGATATTCCTGTTTCGTCTACTGTGTGTCACTAAAAATGAAAGATTTTTTTTACACCAAATGTGCATTTATCGAGGTTACTTTTCATTCCAAAATGCTGCAGGCGTTCAAAAACAAGTTGATGTTCTATATGTTCGTCTATATTTCTCCTTGCTATTAATATATTGTCGATGTATGCGAAAGTGAAAGATAAACCTCTTAATACTTCGTCTATCAGCCTTTGAAAAGACTGGGCTGCGTTTCTTAAACCAAATGGCATTCTGGTGAATTCGAATAAACTGAAACGGGTAGTGATAGCAGTCTTTGGTATATCGCTTTCTTCGACAGGAATTTGGTAGCACACCTTGATTAAGTTAAGTCTGGTGAAAATTTTCATATTCTGTAATCCCACTGCGAAATCGTGTATATGCGGGATAGGTTAGCAATCTCGGACTGTTGACGCGTTTAGTCGTCAGAAATCGCCACACGGACTCCATACAGAAGAATATGCATGCTGCAGTTAGGAAAAAAATCTTCATTTTCGCATACATCGACAATATATTAACAACAAGCAGAAATATGGACGAACATATGGAACATCACCTGCAGCATGCTGAAATTCTTCTTATACCATCTTGTATTTTGCCGGACTGAGTCTCTGCGGGATAGATTGCTTCAGTTGTCCTGTCGTTTAAATGTGGTGTTTAGCAGTGTGTAGTACTGTGTCAGTATGTTTGAATGGGGTTGTAATCCATGGGAATTTATGAAGAATTTCGCGAAAAATCTTGTCCTCCGGTAGTGCTGACCTGATACCTGTTGAAAGATATCAGGAAGACGTTACAAGGATTTTTAATTGAGTTTCCTTGTCTATCAGTGTCTTGCTAGCCATGTTCACTGATAGGTTGAAATGTGTGAGGGAGTCTGCTCCTAGTATAGGTGTCTTCACATCTGCTTCTATAAAAATTCATAAAAAACTATGCCAGATACCAAAATTTAGCATAATTGATTTTCCACCGTATGCGTTAATTTTTGTACCGTTCTCTGATTAGAGTTTATACAGCGCTAAAATTATTCTTCGTTCTTGGAGGAATAACGTTAATTTCGGCGCCTGTGTCGACTAAAAATTCATATCCGTGACACGAGTCACGAATGTAAAATAGACAACTTTTCTTCAAATATCTGGACGCAGTCGTCGTTATTACTGGTCGGAATATGCGTTTCCCTTATTCAGTCGTACGAATGTATAGGGTTTTGTACACTTTTTATGATTAGTACCAAATTTATAGTGATACCAACATATTCCGGTTTTGCATACGCGGGATTTTGAACCGTGTCGGCTGCTACGTCTGTTTCGACTGGAATGTCTCTTGTGATAACGTGGGATGTATTCGTAATTTCATTTGATATGGCTTCCACTCGCTCAGTAAGTTTAGCTATGGCCGACAGGAGTTGCTGGATTTGGTCCGTTTGTGCGATAATCGGATTCTGGATAGTGTTGACGTTGTGAGTGCCTGCATTTTCGCAAATTTTGTCAGCGGTTCCCGCCAGTTTACCCAGGACAACGTCTTCCAGCCAAGGGGTTAATATCTGGGTCACGTGATTCAGCAGATTGTTCAGCCATAGTTACCCCAAAATATTCTCGGGCAAGATGTGAGGCTGGCGAAGACGCCTCATATGTCTCAGGATTTGAGAAAGTGTCCTATTTTCAATGGAGACATTACTAAAAAGATTTGGCAATTTCTTTTTCTCAGATTCTCCAGTCTGATGCAAAATTTTTTGTCTCAGAATGTCGTATGAATTCTTCTCAGCTACTGCATTCAACAAGTCGAGAATTTCGCGGGCGGCGTCTGCTGGAAGCATTTCAGCAACGAAGGTGAATTTCATCTTTCGCGAAGTTACTCTTCATACCGTGAGAGCATCATATCGGTGTCACCACTTTCTTGTAGGTATTTTCACTTTTGATGAAATTTTATAAGCTCCTGGTGCATTTGACCGGCTAACAATCTAAATACAAAGGAAAATAAAATAGAATTTGAACCAAGAAATATTAACTAATATATTGACAGGACATTTTGTAAAAGAAAATATGAGAAATGCGAAAAGTTCAATGCAACCTTAAGTGTCTGTAGTTGATTACTCACATAATACGCCTTTTCTCTATGAAAAAATACCGAGAAAGCGAACAATTCTTTCAAATCTCGCATCACTTGTAATTATCGTCAGGAGGCGATAATGCCAAAATCTCGTTGCACGTGATTATCATCAGGGAGCGGTAATCCAACAATATATATATATATATATATATATATATATATATATGTTTGTCATATTCAGTATGTTTCGGTCGTACGCTCTGGCGTTCTTCAGGTGATTGAATTTTCAAACTGAACCCTTTATTTCGTCCATCGCGGTAGATTGTTCTAATTCCACGTGCCATGCCTCTTCCGGATGTCTCAGTTATCTCCAAGTTTTTGTTCTCCACTGTAGTAGCCAGTTACTGAACTCAAAACCATTAAGAAAATTTTTACCAGAGCCCATATTGCAATTCTCTTATTATTATTGCTTTTGTCTAGCAACTCCGTATTACTGATTCCAATTTTGTATTCATTTCTTTTCCAATGATGCTCTCTATCTATTATTTCAATCTCATCCCACATGGGCACTGATCTCCTTTCTCCCTCCATATGTGATCAACTACGCCTGATCGCTCCTCGCGTTCTTGTAGTCTTAAGGTTCTCCTCTATGGTGGTGGTGGTGGGGAGTCTTACTCGGAAGAGGTATGCGCAAAGTGTCTAACCACATTTGAAGGTCGTTGTGATGTTATATGAACCACAGATCTTTTGTATTTTTCCGATAATCACTTCGCATAGGGTAAGCAGACCAAAGCTGTTTTCTGAGTGTTGTTATCTTCTTTTACCCTGTTATCCAAGTTTGTCGGAGCTGCCGCCATGTACCCGAGATAGTTATTACGTTGTAGGGTACTGCTTATGCTGACCATCTCTAGTTCATATGTCTCTGAATCGCCACTTATGACTTTTGCTAGACGTTGTAAGCAGCAGATGTTTTCTTTTATTACACTGTATGTGTGGCGGAAGCTCCAATACGAACATTTCAGAGTGTTTGGGTGTCAATCTGAGAACATTGCAGAGGAAAGAGTTGGATGAGTCTAATGGAGATTACGAAGGTACAGAAGCCCGGAAAACTCACTATGATTATTCTGATGCGAAAAGAACTCCCGACTTTGTTGGTGAGTGCCTCAGACTCAACATGGAGGTGCCTTGAGGATGTAGTACTGCCCTGAGTCAAGAGGATAGTTGGAAGACTCTATGTCTGGCAACCGGACTCTGCACCATTGCCACACAAGCAGGAGAACCCAGTCATGGCTGTCAGAGAATTTTTGCGACCACATAACCCCTTACACCTGGCCACTTCACTCCCCAAACTGAAACTCCCTTGATTATTATATGTGGAGCGTAGGTGAATGAGAGACCAACAAAATTCCTTGTAACACTAAAGGTGATCTGAAGGCAAGGATTATGGCAGCATTCACCAACTTATATAAGGAGACCGTCCAGAAGATTTGAAGGAGATTCCGAAGTCGTCTGGAGGCCGTAGTTGAAGCCAACAGTGATTTTATTGAATAAATTTATTCTTTAGTATTTCAAGATATTTCTGTGTAATTTTGGTAAATATATCTGTTAAAATGAGATGTCAGTGTTATTTTCATTTTTACGTAATTTAGATGACAATTTATCCATCGCACCATTTACAGACTTCATTATTGAATTTACTGCTTCTAATTCGATTTTAAAAGAAATCCTCGGGGACTCATTTTCCACGGAAAAAGCTCAAAGCTTTGTTGATTATTGAGTGTCCTTGTCATTCTTAACCAAACGATATTCATATTGATTTTCAATTTTTTTAAAATGTTCGATACATTTTCTACAGACCTGTCTTTCGCTGATTCGTCATTATAACTATTTCAAGCGATGCACACACACACACACACACACACACACACACACGCACGCACGCACGCACGCACGCACATACGCACATACATACATATATATTACTTCAAATGTTATTTTTAGCGAATAACTGTGTTTAGGATAGACATCTCGTTTTTTATTTTAAATTAAGCATTTATGTTGAATCTACGTATTTAAAGATTCTTGATAAAATCCAAAGAAGAATCTGCAAAATTATTGGTCCTGACCCAGCATCTCGGCTCCAGTAACTTTCCCACCACTGTAATCTAGCTTCCCTGTGCCTGTGGTAATTGCTCCGATGACCTTTCTTCTTTGGTATATCGACTTTGCGAATTTAAGCATAGTACTAGAGTGGTGTGTGATAGCTCTGATAATTTTGCAGTTGAAATGGCTAGATGTAACCGTACCTTCTATTCTAATAATTTCTTCTCTTCCACTTTGTAGCACTCTATTCCTGCCTATTGTTTTCATTCAACTTTGATTATCAAAAATTTGAACGCAGCGTCTTCTTATTTCCTGTGCTTTTATTGTTCCCTCTCCTAAATAATGTTTTTTTTTTCTTTTTCACACATTCTTTCACATTCAGTAACCCTTTGTGCTCTATTGCCTTACTTGAAAACGATAAAAAAAAAATGCATATACGGCAAAAAAAGAACAGACTTTTGAGGTAATAAAAATGTCGGATTAAAATAGTTCCATTAATTCCTTAAGAATTGCTTTGGTTACGTTTCGGATACGAAATTGTGCAGAGGAGGGTTTTGAAAATAACTGAACGAGGAAATGTGCCTTCCTTTAAAAAGATTAGATAAACACTTGCTAGAATCTGACGCTCTCTGTGGCCGAGCAGTTTACATCACGACGGATCAGACGGTGGTTTATCCTAGAAAGGGGGACACAAGCTCGAGTGAACTGGCCGATATAAGTCATACAAACCGTTTAATATAAGAAAAACAGGGCGTCTATTTCAGACTCGGGTATTTACTAAAAATAGCTTCTTTTATAGTAAGGTTCACCCTATACAAGACCCGGAGTGGGCACGCAGTGTAGTGTGTTACGTTAAGGAGCAGTTTATACGGATAGGAGGGGAAGATAACGGTTAAATCTAGACTTGAATAGGTTAAAATTGAAGTGATCGTGGGAACAATTCTCTTGGGAGTCTATTTATAGAACAGTGGTTCATGGGAAGAATCTGTTCGAGCGGAACTTCTCACCGATGGAATACGAAGGTGTTTGAAGTAACAAAAATGAAAAACTAATGCATTAATTCTTTATATGTATGTATGTATATTGGAATGGTTAGAAAAGTCGCTTTCTGGCTATAAAGCCCGGATTCAAATCTCGCCATGGTTCGATTTGTCCCTTCTTGATGTTATCGGTCTGGGGAAGCGATTCCGACGTGCGAAACCTTTGGAAAGTGCTTGAAAACCATACCGCTAGTTTACCCAAGTTATGTTAATGAAATAGGGGAGACGGATCTATACGAAATCCGTCGGTGGTTGTGTCATCGTGACCGAGGGTTTGATAGTACAGGCGTTGTTCAAACTGCTTATCGTGACAGATTATAGGCTCTCTCCCAGAAACTGTAACTAAGGTCTGCTCAGTATAGTCGCAGTATAAACCACAGGTGGGTTCTGGTGATGTTGAACAAGCACAATTGTGCCTGAGCAGATGTTTGCCACAGGGATTGGCTAGCCGCATTAGCCGACGGGTGTACTTGGAAAATTATATTAATAAACTGGAATCACATCAGGAAAACTTATTTTTATAACGCGTTTCGTTTCTTGAGGCATTTCGTCAAGCCAAATGTAGAAGTTTACTGAGAAACTTGTATTTATATAGGCCATGTATATTATGTTTTGGCTGGACTATTTATATATGCTGGTCAATGGTGCATTATGGGTGGTAAGGTCTATTGTATTATCCCAACGGTTATTTGGCAGGCAGTAATGGTTATGGTATATTTATATTGACATATCTACGATCTCTGATATTAAGGTATTTAACCCATAAATATAGCATAACTTAAAACTATATTTTATCATATATATATATATATATATATATATATATATATATATATATATATATAAAGAAAGAGTTTTTGGGGTTCAAATTTTGGTCAGTCTGCCTGTATCCGACAACTGATCAGCTAAAAAGTGCAATATGCTAAGAGAGAATTCATTACTTCCTTTCGATTAAATTCGACTTCGGTCGATTAACTTTTATGATGTAATTTTAACGCCGGAAATCAGCTACGTGTACAACAGAATTAACAGCCAATCATCATTCCGATGTTTAAGTATTGATTAGAGAGACGGCGTAATCAAGGAATTAGTTTACCAAGCGGAGGACTAAATAACCTTTTTACTTTTTACTGTTATTTGTCAGTCTAGATGTGTGTTTAATATATTTATTCTAAGTACAAGTCTCTGTAACACTTGCAACATTTTTGATAGATATGCATACTACAAAAACTATTTTTCTGAGAGCCTCTGAAGTCTTTACGAATATGCTTAATCAACTCGAGTAAACATACACTCGTTAGAATGTCATCTGATTCTATATACACAAACTGCTTGTGTAATCCTGGTATCACGGGAAAGACTTATTAGATATGAAGTAATATTCAATATTAAGTAATTAAAATAAGTAACGTGTAAATATTTCAGAGGCATTCTTTAAGAAGCTACTTAAGAAGAGGATCAACATCAGTAGAAAAATTGGGAAAAAATCGCCAAAAATAAAATCTAAAATAAAATTTAAAATATTGCGAACGTAGTAAAAAACAGATGACGAAGTATTTTAAAAAGAGAATTTTCAACCTATTGCTGTTGATTTGGGTAATTAAAAAAAGATACTTTTGAATTTGTATCCAGTAGAAACAAATAAATATGAGACCTTGCAACAGGTTGTGCTCAGCCAAATTAAAAATGCCAGCTTGCCTACAACGACTCTTTCTTTATCCCACAAGAGAAGTGAAGCGGCTATAGATCAAAAGACTCGCCGATAACTGAGACTATAGGACAGCTTTTAAATACGCTTGTAATTTCCATTTCTGATATTTGTCCATAAGAGTGTCTAATATGAGATGCATCTCTAAATTCAACTTACAAATAACATCACGTTTATCAATGATAAACGTAAGAAAATCTCCTGAAGATTCTAGATAGTTATCTTCGCCCACAAATCCATCTGCTCAAATGAAAAGAAAGACCGAGGGAGGAGTAGAAGCCAGATTTGGGGCTCCCGGGCAGTGCTTTGTAAACCCCGCTGTCTAATCAATGATGGATTTTTCTACTTACATTTATATATGTTACAAATTAAACTAAGCACAACTGACTATTAAAGGGTGAAAAACTTTCGTAAATTTTGACGCAATTCTGGGATCTTTTTGTTTTACGTCTAAATCCTTGAGTTTGTTTTGTTCATGCTAAGTCTCTAAAAAAAACGCTAAACAAATTCACTATCTTTTATCGATAATGTTGAATGTGTTAAATTCTTTAACTTTTAACAAGAAAAATCGCAAGTTGATGTAAAAATTGCCGCAAAACATCGTTGATTTATTTAAGATAGAATAATCTATTATGACATATCTCTAATTTATACTTTGATAAATTGTATTTATTTTCAAATTTTCTAGTTGAATTATTCACCTATAGTGCATATGATCGATTATTGTACATAATTAGGTTACAATCAAATTTGTATCATATATGAATACTATCTTATGAAAATTGAGATGTAGTAGAGTGGGGTGGCTGTATGATAGATTCGGGGAGTGGGGGTACGAAACCTTTGTACTGGCCCTGACTAGCGTCTTAATTATTGAATTATATTTATAATAAAATATAATTCAAATAAATGCAGAAATCACAATTTTGATGACGCCACTAAGATTCAAGTGGTTACTGATAGTGAAAGAGAATGTGAAGACTTTTGGACGAACCGGAAATCCAGTCTTAAACAGAAAACAAGGGATAAACATCGACTCCAATTCAGAAGACCGGGGAGGAGCGTGAACAGCATGATAAGCGAACCTATCCACTATTTAAACAAAGAAAAATCGAGCCAACTTTTAGCGAATAATGCATTTTTTTAAAGAAATTTGGTTTTAAGTGAAAATAAGTTCAATCGCCTGTATTTATTTTCTTTATTTTTCGAAGTACCTTTTCATATTTTTGCTTAGGTTCTATTCTAATAGTTTCTTTTCTCGTACTTCTCGCATGAGAAATTCTCTTCCGGTTTCTTGCCCCTCAGTCAGTCAGTTAAGTGTCATACGTGATACAAATTTGGAAAATCGTGTCTCTTTCGATTCATGACTGACTAGGCTAAAGATTTCCCCGCAGTATGTTGCCATTTCTTTTTACGGTAGACTGGTTTCCAAACAAGGCTATAGGACACAGTCTGTCCGCCTATTCAACTCATAACTTGTGGATGGGGGAGAGAACGATTCATACCTTTCACAACGGTATTTGAGCGTAAGTGATTGTAACGAACACGAATTCGAGTTCCCGGTTCATTACATTCATTACAACCCCAACGGACACCCCGTTGTCATCCACGATCTTCAAAAATTTAATTGCAACATCAATCACCATATATATTGTCTTCCTGAACTCTGTTCTTTTATTGTCCTTCCTTCTCAGTACCATCTGTGCATTTTCACTCTCAGTAACGCGTTGCATCATAGTGATATTATAGCCTTGTTTGGGGAAAAATGTATAAAAAATATCCTGGTTTTAACAACTGGTTCTATCATATAACCTAATATCACAGCTTTACCTACAAAATTTTGTTTTAAAAGTGTAAATAAATTAGAATTTTAAATCTTACCACAATTACCGGAAATTTATTTCTGTATTAGTTTTGTCGATTAAAAATGCATCTATCTATCTATCTATCTATCTATCTATCTATCTATATATATATATATATATATAGAGAGAGAGAGAGAGAGTGTGTGTGTGTGTGTGTGTGTGTGTGTGTGTGTGTGTGTGTGTGTGTGTGTGTGTGTGTGTGTGTGCCCCATACTTTCGGCCTTGTGCTACAACTAAGCTACGTTCAGAAAATCACTATATACGCACTTTAAAGCTTTCATTCACTGCTCCGCCATCTTATTGTTTTCATCTACGTTTGTATTTTATAAAACTTTTTTTTGCTTTCGTTTTTTTTGAATGTTAATGAATGGGTGAAGTTAAAAAAATAAAATTTAATAGTAGAAGATTGTTTTATTAACATTGAAAATCAGCTTCGAATGTACGGGACTGGTTGTACTGTGTGAACTATGGATGAAAGAGGGATAAGCGGATTGTCTTATCATCTAACATGGTATATTGGGAGTATATAACTGTAATCTTAGCGTTTGCTTCGCTTAGTACACAAGAAGAGACGAGAGTCGTGGCAGGACAAATTGTGGCTGCTTCATCACGACAATGCACCTGCACACAACGTTCAGAACATTCGGCAGTTCTTGGCCGAGAAGAGCATCATCATACTGGTTCAACCTCCCTATTCACCTTATCTTGTTTCGTGTAACATTTTTCTTCTCCCCAAACACAAGGAGGTCAGCAAAAGACCTTTTTTTAAAGGGGTTGAGACCCGTTATCAAGAGGTCTCGTAACGATGGATCTGAGGGGCACCCAAGAATAATCCTTCCAACAGTGCATAGAAGCGTGATAGGACAGAAAAATGCATTAAACTCGAGCGCGATTACTTTGAAGAACAAACCCTGTAGTTTGCTGTTTGTAATTGAAATAAATTGTTTGTGACACCAGTCCGGTTACTTTTTAGACAGACCTCGTATATCAAGATTAAATAAAAGACGTCTTCAATGATTTTCGTTTTTGTTTTTCACCGGGAAAGTCCCGTTTTAGACACCAAGAGTGATCAGCGAATATGTTGATGTTCCATGATCCTTGATACCTTTCTTCCGTCGTACGACTACCTTGGTAGAGCCTTTCCTTTTCTTCCTCACTGCAGTCTCCACAGTTCTCAGGGAAACGATCCTGGTGTCATTTGTGAAAACTCAATTTTACAGACAAAAGTTCCATAACCGTGTGTGGGAATAGAGTCACCGGGCACACCTGAACACCTGACCAGCTTCAACATGTCTAGGTAGCTATTCATTCACGCGTATCATTTCTTGGACAAAACCCCTCCGTAAAGTTGTCTCCCTGTACCTTTTCAATAAATACTTTCATGTTAATTATTCGGATGAGCTTTTTGTTATGGTACCTAGACTTTATGAATTTAAAAGCGGTACTAGACTGACGACGAGCTCTAATCAATTTACATTTGAATTAGCTAAATGTAACCATAAGTTCTATGCTAACAGTTTTTCTTCTCTTGTTTTCAAGTTTGAGCTTCAAAAATTTAAATTCAATGTCAACCGATATCTGCTATCTTCCTGATTACTCGTCTATTGTTCTCGCTCAATAATGCTTCTCTTTTATAATTCTTTCACACTCAGTAACCCCCTGTTTCTTAGTGGCTTTACTGCCTTACTTGGGGTGATTTCGATAAAAAAAAGACATAGCAGAACACATCCTATTCCTTATCAGGCTACAGACTGTATCTTTTGACTTGAAGAGTCGCCATTGTGACGGACAAGTAGCCATTGTTTCCATAAATCAACTACCACGTGGTAAGTAATTTTAAATTTAAATTTTAAAAAAGAAGTCTGCATCAATTTTCCAACAATTCGGACGTCTTCACAAGAGTGTATTGAGTTAAATGCTGGCCATACCTTTTCTTCCTCCCTTTCTCTCTGTCTGTCTGTCTCTCTCTGTCTGTCTGTCTGTCTGTCTGTCTCATAATTCTTGCGAACTTTTGAACTTTCATCTAATGCAGGCATCTTTGAGGGTCTTGAGAATAGAAGCCATTAAACATCATCAAAGATGCCTGCATACAATGAAGCATCACTGATTGGGGAAATCTTTGTTTTATGAAAATAAATGCTGGAATTTATTAAAAGATTTGAAAAAAAGCATTTCATCATCCAAGATTTATATGAAGAGGTGGCAGAAAAATTTGAAGATAATTGACTAGAGATTCAATGGTTTACGGACATATCACGTTGAAACATTGGTTCCGTTATGCTTACCAAAATTAAGTAACGTTGAGCCTGATCAATATCGAGATGGGAATACCAGTTGCCGTAAGCTTAGATGTGCAGGTGGTGTAATGGATAATGGCTGTGAATTGTTAATCGGAGAGCAGAGTTCAGTTGCAGTTCGGTTCGTTATATTCACTTATGTTCAAATACACTTGGGAAAGGTATGAATCCACGTCACATCACAAATATATAGCGCTTAAATCCTTCCGTCCTAAATGCATCACATGACTGCATTTAATCGCCAGTAGCTGACCAACACGCAAGCTGTCCACATGTGTTTTCTTATACACTACAAAAATGTATATATTATTCTTCTATGTGCCGCATCTCTTCATGGCATAGGCGATCATGGTTCTCCGCAACTTCCTATCCCTGGTGGCCCTTAGCAGTTTTTCCCCTTTCCTAAGGCTCCTGCTCACCGTTCCGCTACCCACAAGATCTTCAGGTAAGTTGCTCGTTATCTCTCCCTATCTTTCTTGCTCTCTATATGACATGTGAGGGTTACGTTTTCCAAGCGTCACTTCTTCACTATATTCCTATGGAATTTTAGCTGTTTTTTTCCTGATTCCGAGTGTAAGTGTTCTTCCTTTTGCCATTTTCTTTAAGTCTTCTTTGTTGCTTACTCGCTCCTTCCATGGAATTTTCAGCATCCTTCTGCAGAATTGTATTTCTGCTGTCTCCAGTTTTATCCTTATTTCTATTATTACGTGTACCTAACTATTCTAATATTAACAAAATGGTAACTCAATAACTTATAATTCGTAAGTAGTCATCACAGTTGGTATCGGATCTTCTGAATCATGACAGAATGGACATCGGATATCCAACATGACGCTTATTATTTTTTTCACCTGGAAATTTCATACTGATTAATTGTTTAAGTTTATTTAGTTTTATTGCTAAAAAGAAATTCTGTATGAAAACTTAATCTTCGAAAATACTTTAATAATTTTACGTTTTAATGAGTGTAAAATTGAACAAATACTACTTATTTTTTTTTTTTAGATTTTCAAATACGAGCTTACCTTGTAGGTAAAGTCACGCCAAATAACAATTGATCATATTTTCTCCATTTTGTCGGAACACCAAAAGGTAGGAATTTCATATGGGATTTCTTTCTTAAATTTACAACATATATTCTACAATATGTATGAAGAGTAAAACTTTTATCTTGGTCTACAAATCCTGTTTTCAATAGACATGGACACATCATTTTTCAAATTAACTTATTTTAAAATGTATATCAAGCAGTATTAGATTGCCACATATCTAACAAAACCTTTTTTAAAACATTTTTACATCTTCTATTTATGGTTATAATTAATGTAATACACACACACACACACACACACACACACACACACACATATATATATATATATATATATATATAACGAATTTAATGGTCACAGTTGATATAACCAGGAAACAGTATTCTGTCCGTCCTCACACCCTCTAAAATAGCCATACATTGACCGATCGAAACCAAATTTTGGAGAGAAGTACAAACAGGTAAGGGAGTACAAAATACAACTGATTTTACTAGGGTGTGTAGCTTAGTACAATAAATTTTCATTAATTTTTGGGGAAAACTTAACTTTTATTATTTAACATACAAAATACTGCCACTATTTTAAAAATAATTTAATGATTAAAATAAAAAATACTTTTTTAATAAAAATATTGATTTTTGCATATCTCTTCTTTAAGTTTTAA
Organism: Acanthosepion pharaonis; assembly: GCA_903632075.3. Classification (NCBI taxonomy): domain Eukaryota; kingdom Metazoa; phylum Mollusca; class Cephalopoda; order Sepiida; family Sepiidae; genus Acanthosepion; species Acanthosepion pharaonis. The sequence continues at coordinate 1,224,818 of CAHIKZ030005303.1, forward strand.
ATACAAGAATCCAGTTTACAGTTCGCTCTGCGTTTGCGAGAACTATACACAAATTACAAGGACAAACGCTTCAAAATTTGAATCAAGAAAGAAATATTTACGCATGACCATTGTAGCATCTATGTAGCATGCTCAAGAGTAAGAAATCCTGTTTCATGCTATATGCAGTCGTCAGGCCCGACGATTGCATATAGCATGAAACAGACTGTCGCCTCTAAGTGTTGACTTTATGTTCACTTTATATATATATATATATATATATATATATATATATATATATATATATATATATATATATATATATATTCATTTGAGTCATAAGCTATTTCTGTTTTCGCAACCGAATGTTATTATGAATGTTTCATACTTACTAAGCGTTCCTTAAATATATAACAAGCGATGAAAAATGGATAGCATAAAAATGTTCAATGCAAAAACAGTGGATTGACAAGGATAAATTTCCACAACCGACCTCAGAAGCTAATATTGTGCCTGTGGTCCGATCACAAGGGCAATATCAATGGAGTTCTTAAAATTGAAACACTAAATGTACATACGTCGAGCAGCTGTTAACGTGTCCGTAAAAATTTGGTGGAAAAGCGCTCTGGTCCGTCACTGGGAAAATGCTGTTCGCTACCATGACAACACAAAGCCGCATGCCGTAAGAATAACGCAAGAAAACAATTTGGGAACTCGGTTAGTCTGTTCCACTCCATCCGCCATATTCAAATGACCTTACCCCAACATTACATTTTTCGATCGCTGCAAAATACTTTGATGGAGAAAACCTTCTCTAAAGAAAACCAGATTAAAAATTTCGTCGAAAAGTTTTTCGTGCTAGAAAACTGCGGAATTTTACTCAAACAGTTTTGATAAATGGTAGCAAGTTATTACAATTAAAAGTGAATATATAATTGAATAAAATGTAATTGTAATTTATTTTTTGAAGAATTAAGTTGATAAACAGAAATACAAATTATTTGTAAGTCAAGTTAATATATGAGATTTTCCCAAAAGTTTTCATTCTTAATGACGGGACTGCAAGAAAAGAAAACTTGTTTTATTTCAGTAAATCGTCCAAACTGTGAATCATTTTCATGGTTCTCCTCTATTAACGATACTCTACAGCTGAACGTTTTTTGTTTGTTTGTTGCATAAGAAGAGCGATTCTCATGGTAAAGCAAGATTTCTTGCGTTGGAATCTATTCCAGAGTTAAAAGTATTAATAAAAGCGCGAGTCTTCAATTTTTGATCCTGAATTTCGCTGGTCATCCGTAGTTTCTTCATTTTTTTAACTGCTTCTGAAATGAAAATAAAAATATGGACAGCAACGTCAGTGCTTTTTGTGAAAATAATAATAATAGTAATAATAATAATAATAATAATAATAATGACGATTGTGTTAGAGCAAAAATATTATTATGGCAGTGAACTGAGTAGAAGTGACTGTCTAAAAAGCAAAATTAATTATGATTGCCGGGTAAAAAATTATCTTACGGGAGGCCTGAACTTCACATATAAGATGCAAGATGACCTGAAATAAAACCGAGCCCCCCCTCCTCTGTCTTTCACAAAACAATCCCGGTATTGTTTTTTACTTCTTGTTTGGTGTGAACAAAAACTTTTAGTACGAAAATGAAATCAGCAGCAAGAAATACAATACAAGATACAATTTCGGTTCTCAATAATTTGTTGTTTATTTCAGTGAGGTTCTCTGGTTGGACCTAGTATTCTCTCTGGTAGTAGGTAGGTGGCACATAGGTCCTTCCGACTATTTTTCTTACTTTAGCCGAGTGAAGGATGTATACCTGCGCTCTACAGATTACGCAAAAGCATTCGACAAAGTACACCACAAAGAACATATTCGGGACTGCTCAGTAACCTTGACATATTCGGGAAGAATATTAGAATAATCCAGAACCTACACTGGCAGCAAACCAGCTGCATATAGATAAAAGATGAGCTCAGCAGATATACAAAAATAGAAAAGGGTGTACGACAAGGATGTGTCTTCTCACCAGATTATTCAACCGATACAGTGAGGCGATTCTGAGAGAATTAAAAATCCAACCAGGATTCATTATTGGCGGCCACGGTCTTAAGAACATAAGATATGCAGATGACACAGTGTTAATAGCAGACAGGGAAAAGAAAATATAAAAGCTCCTAGAGAAGGTAGCGAAGGAAAGCGTAAGGAAAGGACTAAGTATAAACTACGAGATAGCAGAATAAACGGTCAGCAGCAAAAGGGTGAGCCCAAAATGCAGATTACAAATTGGGGATACTAAAATCAAACAAGTAAAAAATATAAATATTTCGAAAGTGTTCTAACAGAGGACTGAAAGTGTGGCACTGAGATCCGAAGGTGCATTGGTATGGCTAATGATACATTCCAGAAGCTAAGTAGAGTATTAAGAGACAGAAAAACTTCATTAGAAACGAAGGAAAGAGTACCGAACTGTTACGTGGTATCTGTCCTACTATATGGCTGTGAATACTGGACACTCTCCTCAAAAATGAAGAAGAGGCTTGAAGCAACAGAAATGCGGTTCTACAGAAAGATGCTGAGGATACCATGAACGAAGCATGTGAGTAATGACAAGGTTTTAGAGAAAATGATAACAAAAAGGAAACTTATACTTAACATCAGAAAGAGGCAGTTGAAACTTCTGAGACACGCAATGAGGAAGGAAGGTTTGGAAAATCTGATACTCGCAAGACAGATTGAGGGAAAGAGGAAAGAAGCATGTAACATACTTGATGAGCTTGAGTCAATGGATGGCAGAACAGGGTTTGGGAGAAATAAAAAGACGAAACATTAAAAGCTACAATGGACAGGAAGATGTAGAGGGCCATGATCGTCCAGACCCTAAAGGGGCACGGCAAATAAAAGAAGAAGACTGCTAACGACTGGTTGGATGGAGGGCCGGCTGCTCTCTCTGTTTAGCCAAGTGCCACTTGATCACATTTTCCTTTATTATTTTCTTCCGCTTCAATCAACACTAGACTTCAAAGAAATATATCATAATAGGATAATTTAATTATGCAACAATTTAGAATTTCTAAGGTGTAGAAAATTTGATGCTCACAGGATAGATTGAAGGCAAGAGGGACAGGGGGGAAAACAACAAATAACCAACCTAGCGATCTTGTTTAAATGGATGGGAGAATAGGGACTAGTAGAGATAACAAAAGGACAAAATTGTTATGCAGGATATGTAGGATATATAAGACTTGAAAAGGTCAAGTTTATAGTGGTTGGGTAAGCGGTGGCCCTTGGAAAGAAGCTGTCTGAAAGGAACTTACTTCTTGCCCATGAAATGAGGATATAAGAAGGGAATGCGAATCGTTTATTTCCCCTTTTGCACTATATTTTATTCGATCGAGCTATCTCGGACATTCATGAGTCTATCACGTTAACCACCACAGCCTGAAAGTCATTAGGTCGGCATTTTGTGTTGTAACATAGCTGGTCAATGTAGGTGGTTGCTTGATGACCATGCCGACTTGTTCTATGGCTAGGTGCCCAGAGCAATAGATCACCCGCAAGTTCTTGTCTTGCTCGTCAGCTGTGTCCTACATTGTAGAAATATTAGTGATGTGTTCATAGAGCTGTGATTTAGTTAGGTGTTGTCTCCAAAAGACGTTAGGTATAACATTTGTCTTGCTTTTTTACACCTTATAATTGCAAGAAGACAGAATGCATAGTTGTTAGCAAAAAGGAACACCCCAACATGCAAATTACATTTGGAGATACCAAAATCAAGCAATTTATATATCGAGGAAAATTACGAAAAACATTCGGCATTCATTGATCGAACAGCCATTACTGATTTCTGTTGATATTTATAAAAGATTTATTTTAACAATTTATTATGGAAATAGTTTTCTCAAGTTCAGTATCTGTTGTTGCCTTTTCCAGTACTGATGGGGGATTCCCTTCTTATTGTTTTAGTTGAAGTAGGGTAGAACATCAGTGTCTTGATTATACTATCAATCAAGTTACATGTGCTACCCATTTTAGTTGTTGCTTTTGTTGAAAGTCATTAAGTGATATGGTTTCTGTTATTTGGTACAGTATTTTGGTTGCGATTCTCAATCGTCAATCTACGAGGTTTGAAGAAAGACGATCCTCACTATGACCTACATGCTTCATTCGATTGAAGTCATTTTTCTACCAGTTTTGAGAGTTCGCTTCTGCTGGATGCCATACCAGTGTGAATGTTTTTGTGATTTAGATAAACTGATTTAAAAACTATCGGTGATACAAGATTAATATTAAAGGTGATGCAGAATGTTCTATGCACCTTGAGTCCGCTGACGAAATTGGGAATTTAATCTTAGTTTCTAACAATACAAAAACTGAATGAGAAAAAGAAGTATATATTCTTTAAATCATTTTACCTCAAACAAGGTGATAATGTCACTAAGACGCAAGGGGTTACTGGGAGTGAGAGAGAATGGGAAGACAATAAAAGTATAGGATTTTAGAAGACAGAATATGGCGATTGATGTTGCATTTAAATTTTTAAAGATCGTAGATTGCAGGGAAGCAAGAAACTCGAAGAGAGTTCCACATGTGAGAAAAGAAACTATTAGGATAGAACTTACGGTTATATCTAGCGATTTCAACAATACAAAGATGAGACCTAGTTGCCAATCTAGTAGTACGCTTCAATTCATGTAGTCGAGGTATTAAGAAGGAGAAATTAGAACAATTGTCATAAAAATATTTAGGGAAAAGACAGATCAAAGCCATGTCATGGCGGTGGGAAAGTAACTGAATTTAAGATGCCAGGTCAGCAGTGATACTATTACATACCCTTCTTTGGATTTTTATCGAGAATCTCGAGATTCAAGATCAGGAGCAACAACATGATACACTGAACCAACATTCCTAGCAGCACATCTAGCAATTGATTCAATATAATCGTTTCACTTCATATCAGTGAAAAACGTGAGATCAAGAAGACGTAACGAATTGCTCCCCCCCCCCCAGGAGGTTAACATTAACCAGGCTGAAAGAAAGCAGTTTTGTTTTTGAGACGTTAAAATTTACAAGTCATTCATTGTTCCAGTTGACAACCGATTGTAGGTCATTTTTTTTTTAGAACAATTTTCAGTTTAACTTTACCGGACCTATTGGACTATGTTAAATTTTATAATTAATGGCTGGCTGCACGTTTGCAAGTATGTCAGTCTGTTTGATTAGCTAGATAATCCCAGTTGCAGACGCCATATTAGTCACATATGTGTTTCTTCAACACTTACTGAGCCAACATGTGGACATTTCTAAGAGTGAACGCCTAATGAGACATGACCACTAGATGAACAAAGTCAGTAAGGTCGAAATATCGGCCATGATGAATTGTGACTTCTACTCACAAGACTTGGGTCAACCCGTTGTATAGTTTCCAGGCGCTTCGTAACAGTGCAGCTTCCTTGGAAAGCCCCTCTTCTCTCCCAGGCCGATATTATTATCAAGGTGTCTCCTTGTTAAATCGAACGCGGTTCTCCTGGTCGGAACAGCAACGGCCTAACCGCTCGGACTTCTACTTCATTATGAGCCGTGTCCCTTCAGGACGTAGGCGATCAGCTCTTATGAACTCAACTGAATGCATCATGGAAAAAGAATATAGAAAACTCGGATTTCTAGATGCCCTAATCGATTGCCCATGTTTTATTAATGACATCCTTATGTAAAAAGCTAATACAAACATAGTTATACTTAAATTGGGCTGTTGGATTGAAACACAGAAAGGAATAAGTAGTTATTTTCTTACTTTTATGTGCCGTATCCCTTCAGAAAGTGATCGATCATGGTCCTCCACATCTTCCTGTCCCTTGTAGCTCTTAATAACTTTTGTCTTTTTGTTATTTTTCCAAAACCCTGTCCTACTATTCATTTACTCAAGCTCATAAAGTATGTTACGCGCTGCTGTCTCTTTCCCTCATTTTGTCCTGTGAGTATCAGGTTTACCAAGCCCTACTTCCTCATCATGTGCCTCAGAAAAATTAACTGCTTCTTGCTGATGTTAAATATAAGTTTCCATTTTGTTTACATTTTCTCGAAAGCCTCGTCGTTGCTCGGATATAGCCAATAAATCTTTATATATCACCAATCAAGCATAAAACTGTAGACAAATTGTCATGTACAAAAGTGTATATAGCGATGATTCTTGATAAATGTTTTTAAAACTTTCAGAGTTGGCTTTCGGTCGGAAAGGTTACGTAAATATGAGCGAGATCGAGCGAGATCGAGCGAGAAAAAGAGAGGGAGAGAGATTGATTGATTGATTGATTGATTCGTTTTCTATGGCTTAGCCATTTGCAGGTTATTTAAAGCCAGAAAATATTTAGATTGTGAGAATTTTTAAAAAAAATAATACTGATTTATTGATAGAAGTCTTACTAATTAACCCGTAGCTGGGGGGAAGAGGTGGATTCATACATTTCCGAAAGTTATTTGCTCGTAAATAAATATAACGAACCCAATTGGAATTGGAGTTATTACACCACTCGCACATCCAAGCTTGCAACACCTGGTTTTCCCATACGGTCACTCAGATAGGGGTACTGACCAGGTTCGACGTTAGTGAACTACGATGATCGTACGGGAACTTGTGATTCAACGTGACATGGCCGAGTGAGAAATACAGACAGAGAGAGTATATGCTAATATGAAAGATGATATTTGTTCATTTGTATACATTCAGAATTCAAAAGTGAGGATGACAGTCAATCAACACTTGGTGTTTCTGAATGTGTGGATGACGGTTTTGTGAATAGCAGTCAACCAGATACCTTTGCAGTCACCGCTAACCTCTGCCCTTGTGACGCCAGTGAATTTTTTTCTGTTGGATTTTGCGGATGACCGGCTTCCAGGTTTATTCTTTGGTGTAACATGTCCCTTCAGGACGTTGGTGATCATGCCTCTCCGCAATTTTCTGTCCTTATAAGGTCTTAATAAATTTTGGCCTTTTGCTATCCCTCCTAAACCTAAGCTGCCTGAATGGAAATTCCGCCTTAACTCTGCAAGTAGGAAGTGAAGATTAGGAGGATAGATAACGATTGATCATGGACTTTAAGAAATTGTAGCCTTTACGAAAGTATCCACGAGGGACTATTTCCCACTAAGTAGCAGTTCTTGGGAAGAAGTTGTATAAGTAGAACTTCCTCCTTACAAATGAAGGTGATTTGACACAATGGACCTGCTCTGGCGAGACTTAGATGTAAAGGTCTGAACTATTGGAACTAAACAATAGAGCTCGTCGGAATATTTAGACTATAATACATAGAAGAATCCGTTTATCTGTTTATATCAATGAGATAAGGTATTATTATTATTATTATTATTATTACTTGCATTATTTACATTAATCAAACTGTTATCCTCATTTTCATATTCACAACATTTCGGCCGTTGGAATTTTGAACCGAACCCATTATTTCGTCCACCGGGGTAGATTGTTCTAGTCCCACGTGTCATACCTCTTCCAAATGTCTCAGTTATTTCCCTTCAACTCAACTCTTAAAATTCAAAGCTCAACGTTTTAGTTCACCACTGCTGTGGCCTGGTATTGAACTCACAACTCTTTTGGGTCTAGTTACTGGATCTAACCAACGTCTTTATCCACTGCCTATGTGTCCTTGAGGACATCTGTGTATGAATTTTTGGCACTTATAATCCTCAGCAACGTCTCAGCAACGTTTTTTACCAGAGCTCATATTGCATTTTTTTCTGCTATTATTATTATACGTTTTGCGAGAGGTTATATTGCAATTTTTGTTGTTATTTATTGCTTTTCTCTGGTACTCCTTATTACTGGTTCCCATATTATATTCATTTCTATGCTTGGTCGGCTCAGGAGATTTTTTGGCCTAGCATATGTGCTGATTCCTTAAGTTTTCGTATTTTACAGTAATGCTCTCTGTCTATTATATCAACCTCATCCCACATGGGGCGGAGATCTTGCTTTTTCCTTCCATATATCAGGCGTAACTGAACCAAAACTTGGTGAGTGGAGTTAAAGGGAAAAACTGAGACATCCAGAAGAGGCACGGCACGTGAAACTAGAACAATCTATGCTGGTGGAGGAAATAAAGGGCTCGGTTCGAAATTCCAATCACCTGAAGAAGGCCGGAGCGTACAACGAAACGTTGTGGATATGTCAATGAAAATGAGGGTAACAGTCCGAGTAATTTGAATAATGCAAGAATCCGCTTATTGCGATAACGTTAGAACAGGGTCTGTTGGACAATAGTAACTGGCTGATAAGATTAACCATGCGTTAGTCATATGGGGTGTTTTGTTACTCCAATACTTTTTAAAGTACTCATAATTCCTAGTTGTCAATTTGTTTTTGTTTTTTTTACTTCTTGTTTCTTTTGCTCTTCTTGCTCAGTGAGGACGTGCAGCACGTGTTGTGGCGCAGTTGTAGCTGATTTGTCGTTGGAGGCAGACGCCAGGAAATTCTATCCATTTTCGGAAATCCGATGTGGGACTAACGCAGGGTTAAACAAGCGATATAAGAATGGACTAGTTTATATCAATTTTTTGATTCATTATTATAAACTAATTTACATTTAAATTAATATGAAATTTATTGACTTGTAATCAGTATTTTAAAATCTATTTGAATAAAGACTTCAGGATAAATTGAATTTGATAAAATAACCGTTTAGTATCTATGATTGCAATAAACGGATTCATATACGAGTTGTTATCGTGACGTCACGGTTCGGATTTATTAGACAAATACATCAAAGGATTACTTCTATCTAATCCTTAAATAGTCAACGTGAAGGATTTACTAAACAAATATGTCAAAACAATATTATTATTATTCTTTTTCTTCTTATATGAGCTATCCACAACTTTCTCTTGTTTGAAGGTTTTAGCAATATCCCTCTTTTTACTTTCCCTCACAGTCCATGTTCTACCATCCATTCACAAAAGCTCATTAGGTATGTTACTCGTTGTTTCCCGTCAAGCCTAATCAGTACCTATAAGGGTAACCGCTTAGGAATACCAGGCGCTGTAAGCTTGGATGTGTGGGTGGTGTAATGGATAATGACTTGTTTATCGGAGAACCAAGTTTCAATTACAGTAGGGTTTGTCAGGATTTCGGTGCCACCTTTTCCGTTATAAATCACTCTAATCCTTTCTTTCATACTTACATACACAACAAGAAAGATTTTTTAAACGAATGCATAAAAAAAATTATTTGATCAAGTGACAACGAAGTTTGACAATTGAAAAAACTGAAATTGTAATTATTTTGACAATTTATAAATGTCTACATTAAACTCTGCTTCACATTGACAATCTTTTAATCTTCCATGTTAGCAACTACTGTCTTTACCGCGACTTTCCATACTGAGCTTATTTATTTTCTGCAATAATAAACTAAATAATTGTGATAGAAGTTTATTATGAAATACCAAATTTTACAAAGTTTGTCAGGGAATACTTCAGCACTCACTCTGCATGATGTACATAAAAAAGGAGTTTCAAAACGTCTGGTCAGTAGTCAATTCAAGTGTCACTGACAGGCGATGATATGTATTACAAAATAAAAAAGGCCAAGTATTCAAGAAATAATACAAGCGTTAATGACAGTATATGGCTACTCAGTTTATAATGTCAATACATTATTAAACATTTTGCTATCGAAAGTATAGCAAATGATTTTACGAGAGTATTGCATTATAAATTATATAGAACAGAAATATGATGCTATACAAAAAAAAAGAAGGAATTTCTAGTTGTTAGGACTTAATGCAAGCAATAGTGACAAGAGATATATCACCAATGCATTATCAATAATTTTCCTATAGACGTATTGTAAAGAATTTTACTATAGAAATGTATCATAAATAATTTACTATAGAATTATGACGAAATATAGAAAAAACAAAGAAATTGTTAGTAGTCAGGAATTAATACAAGTATTACTGAAGGGATTTCTAATCCAACAGTTTCTTTTCTCGCACTTTCCACCTGTGGAACTCTCTTCCTTTTCCTTGCTTTCCTGATAAGTACAATCTTCAACATTTTAAATGCAACATCAATCGCTATCTTCTGTCTTCTCGAACCTCGTTCATCTTTTGTCTTTTCCCAATCCTCCCTATTCTCAGTCTTCTCTTTTATTTTCATTCTCTATAATCCCTTGCATACTAGTGGCATTCCCGCCTTGCTTGCAGTGAAATGATTAAAAAAAAATTCAAACAAAAAAGAAGCATTTCACATGATTTTACTATAGATGTGCATTGAATATAAGAAAAAATGTGATAATCACTGGTCAAGCATTAGTAAAAATAATGAAATAGTTTTAACTAAGAAATTGGTGTTAGGTAATATTCTTATCAATATTTGATTTCCCGAGAATTGATTTGTGGGACACACATTTTTATATTTTTCTTCTTGCTGGAGAGAATGATTTAAGCCATAGCAAAATATATCGTGCTATTCTTTTTCGAGATTTGATCTTAAAACTACCATTTCTATGAGCCATTTCTGTCTGCAAAAGAAATGTTTGTTTCACAGGAAGCCTTGTACATTGACATTAAAGAAGGTACAAAGGATGGGTCTGCTGCTGCTGCTTCTAGTACGTTATTATTGCTGATGATTGTTACTGGTGGTACTGTTCAGTTACGTCTGAGCAAACGGAAGGTGGTTACTTGATTCTCCATGTCGATTTGAAGTGTCTCTTACTCGTGCCGGAACATGCGGATCACCGTGACGTAAGGACTGTAATAGCAGATTGCTAATCTGACACTTGTCTCTGTATCTGTGATCGGCGATGGGAAGACAAAAATGAAAATAATAATGAGAAAAAAAAAACGAGCTAAAGAGACAAAAATATGAAAAAAATATAAAATTATAGAAAGTCGTTTTGAGGTTTAATATGAAAGAAGCAAAGAAAAAATCGTTTTGAGCAAAAACGTGGAAAAATTAAAAATTGAAGAAGATAGAAAGACGGATATAAAGAAACGAAATGAGAAAGAAAAAAGCTGATAAAAAGGAGAAAAACAGAAAAAGAGAGGAAGGGATGGCTAGAGAGAAACAGGTAATAAAGGAAAAAAGTAAAAGAAGAAAATACAAAAAAACAAAAAGAAAGCAAAAAAGAAAAAAGAAATAAACATTAACAGAAAGGAAAGAAAGAAAAAGTAAATAAAAGAAAAAGTAAAGCAAAGAAAAAAAGAAAAATCCAATAGAGAAAGAAAAAAGAAAGCCAATATTTTTTTTTTAAGCATTACGCCCCGAGCAAGGCGTGAAGCCACTAGGATTGCAGGGGATTGCAGAAGATTTGGAGCGAGAGCAGATAGGAGTTATAGAAGAAAAGATGAGGAGAAGGATAGTGGATAGATCAAGGTAACTGGAGATGTCGATTAACATTACATTTGAATAGCTGGAGATTATAGCTCTCAGTGAAACAGTAATAGTGAAGGGTGTTCCACAGGCGAGAGGTGCGAGGTATGAAGCTATTGGTGTAGAAGAGACGGCTACATTTAAAAGTTTCTACAGTGAAAGGGTGAGAGCGGGATGACAGCCTCGTAGGGCGCTTGAATTCATGAAGTCTGGGAACCAGTGAAAACAGCTCATCGGAGCAATTACCATGAAAGTATTTGTAAAAAAGACAGAGAGAGGCGACGGCGCGTCTGTGAGAGAGCAACTGTAGACGAGATGCCAGATCAAGGCCAATTTATGAAAGAAGGATGGAAAGGTTGATAAAAAAGAAAAGAAAAAGGCAGAGGAAAGAAATTTAAATGAAACACAGATTTAATAAGTGAACAATTATAAGAAAGATATAAAATATTTTTAAAAAGTTGGCCCAAAAGAACGATGGATAGTTTGAGGATAAAATATTCGCAAAAAATGTGGTGAAAAAATTAATGTGAAAAGAACAAAGAGACAAAAAATGAAAGGAAAGGGGAAATGAATGAAGAAAGTTACACATTGAACAAAAACAAAAATGGATTACGTAGAGAAGGAAAAATGAATAATAGTATTAAAATAAAAAGAGAAGAAATAATCATATAAGTCAAATAAAAACTTTGAATTCTGTCTGGTTAGATGGTGTTAAAATCGTAGGTGAATTAAAAGAAAAAAAGATGCATTAAAATGATCTTATTGCTTCTTCTTTGTAATACTCTCTCTCTCTCTCTCGCATTTTTTCTCTCTCTCTCTAGCCCTTTCTATACAACACTCTCTTTATAAGTTGTGCTAGTCTTTTATCTCTCTCTATTTCTTTCTTCACTTAGGCTCTTTCCTAAACATACCTCTGCTCTCATTTTCTTAATCTATCTCTCTTTAATCATCTTGTCACATTTCTCTCTCACTATTTCTACCTTTCTTTAATAAATAATAACCTGACATTTTCTATTTCTCTCCCACACTCAGTTCCATTAATAACTGCAATACTCCCGTCTTTTATCTCTCTCTTTCTCTCTCTCTCTCTCTCTCTGTGTCTGTCTCTCTCTCTAACTGTAATCTCATCTTTTTTCTCACTCTTTCACTTTAACAGCTGTAATGCCCCAGTCGTCTCTTTTTCTTTAACAGATTTGCTTTTCCTCTCCTTCTTTAATAAATAATATCCTCTCTTTCTCTCTCCTACTCTCACTTCCTTTAATAACTATAATGCATTCGCTTTCCCCTCTCTTTCATAACAGTAAATAATTTTGTCTCTTCTCCCTCTAAGTGCAGTTAGTCGCAGCCGGTGCACAGCGATAGCTCATCAGTTTCTTAAATGCTAGCCAAGCCTGCCTCACCCTCCGGCACGAAACCCTCCCCACTTACTTTTTCCCTATCTTTCTCTCTCTCGTGAATTGCAAGCATTTCCCTGCTATTCCCAACTCCGGTATTATTCAGGTTTCAAGGCTACGGAAGAAAGAAAAAGCAGAGTGACGGGGAGATTTTTACCTGGAGGCCTTAATGAAATAGGTCGTCCACTGAACACTTTCAGATTCAAACGTCACTCCAGACGAACGCCCGCCATTGCTCTGGAAAAGGAGCGTAAAGAGCAATGAAGAAGAAAACGAGAAAGAAAAAAAAGAGAGAAAAAGAAAACAAAAAATGTTATGTAGTTGAGGTGCATGCATGTGTGTGTAAAATTTATGCGTTTGTATAGGGGTGTGCATACACGAAAAAAAAAAAGAGAGAAGGAAAGAAGAGAAGAGAAGAAGAAAACTAGTGAGTAGATACCTGTGCTTAGGAATGTGTAGGCTCAGGCATTTTACAGAAATTAATATGGGAGAATATAATATATAAAAACCATATCTCAGACAAATGGTGAGTAATTGAATGACACGATGGAAAAGTCTTATGTGACACATTTCATCTTTTAAAAGGACTTCGTCAGACTCAGTAATGTTTTTTATTAATGGGATCATATATTTAGTCCGCCAAAAAAGTATACAAACTTTAGGAAAAGAAAGACTTGTATATATATTGCAATACTAAATATATTCAGACATCACAAGATTGATACTAGTTAACTTTGAACTTTACAAACATAAGAAATGCTCAAAATGGTGGCCTTTAACTTCCAGGCATTTATTGGTACGGCAAACTACTAGTTGGGCAACGTTAGCCAAAGTGTGCACATGCCTTTCTAATTTCTTGTTTAAGGGTCACCAATGTAATCGATTTTCTGCGATTCACAACATCCTTTAGGTCCCCCATAGTAAACAGTGTTATCGCAATTTGTTAAAACTACGACAAATATTTTTTTTTTGCTTTCCTGAAGTTTGTATATATTTTTGACGGACTCTGTATGCATAATAAAATGTATGATGAATATAAAAATGAGATATATTTATCCCATATTAGCTACACAGATTCTACTGTTACACAAGTCTTTTGATTGATAAAACATCGTAAGAATCATGCACCTACCTTAAAACTCAACATTAGACCGACTGGAACCTGGGTATTTTTATGTAGCTTTATATGGTTGAAATATCACGTCAGCTGCTGCAGGACAATTTCTTTTCCCTGCCTTTATCACTCTCTCTGAATTGTCTTCAATGGCCATTTGATCCACAGTCAGAATAAAATAATACACAAAAATAAAATAAAAGAAAGAATCGAAAGTTGTCAAGCCATCTAGTTTACGATGATCATTGCTATCATTTCTGTCTGAGTTTCTGCGATGAGCAGTCATCATAAATTACATTGTTTACATTCAGACTATTATCCTCATCTTTGTCGTCATCATCAATACGTTTCGTCCATTGTACCATCCGGCCTTCATCAGATGCTTTTCGAACAGTGTAACCTTTAAGAAATTTCTACAGTCTCATTCCGCTGATCATGTCTAAGGATATATTGTCTAGTTTTTATTTTTGTTGCCCTCCCCGTTTCTACCCAGTCTAAGTTTGTACTACCCTGCCCAGTGATTGAACTCAAAATTACTATTCTTGGTTCGTTGGTTCATGAATTTGGTAACATCATTGGTATGAGCCAGGTTCTAATCTCCCCTTAGCCGATTTGTCAAGATAACCCCTACATAATATCAGCCTGGGGAGGTGGTCCCAGTGGTGGCACCATTGGGAATTGCCTGAAAAAAAAAACATATCCCACGGTTTGACCCAAATCTTGTGAGTGAAATTAGGTGGACGAATCTACCGGAATAGTAAATCAATAGTAATCAAATATTTTCAAGTGAAGCAGGTTTGAGTATTAAATGACCCATAACGATATTGATATACCATTAAATCAAACTGACTGAAGATGCTGGTTGGAAATAAATATCAAATATATCTCGAGCCGCATAAATATTTAGATATGAGACAAAGGATGTGAAAATTTGCCTCGTGACTGAGGTAGTTGAACGTACCCCAAAGGTCATTATTTAATCTCAGTTTTAAAGTTAGGATTATAAAAGAGGTTTTTTTTATTGGAAATATAAAACCTTTTCTCCCATTAAACCAGACCCAAGATAAATAGAAAATGTGGGTTTGGACTGACAATTATTATTCAAACTTGTTTGAATGGGTTTATATATGCGTGTTAGAATTGATGGATACGTTACCGTAGACGAGTGAAAATCATGTTGGTCTTGCAACCTGTTGTCCAATCCTCACTGGAGAGTTGAGAAAATTCAGCCGTATACCAAATTTATGCTCAACTGTGTAAATAATTGTTTACTTCAGATCATGTTTCAGTATTTTTTATCCTTTGTGATGTATCACAAATGTGTCGTGCATCATTTAGTTTTTTTTCTTGTTATCTTGTTGTAATTATTATTTTGTTTCAGACAAGCCCGAACAAAATCTTGCACAACCTAAAAGATTGAAAATAGAACTAACACAATTATTATGCAACATTATGAATGTTTTGTTACATACATTTGTATGTGCATGCAAGGATAACGGTAATATTAGCCGTTTCCTTATGAGGAGACATTCAGCATTCATTGATCGAGCAGCCAGCACTTAGGTTTTTCTTCACTCTTTGGCCATCGGGCTAGGATCAAAGTGTCGTATCTGTTCCTTCTTTCTTTTTATGCGCCATGTTCTTTCAGGATGTAGGCGATCATGGCTTTCCACCTCCCTCTATCCCTTGCAGCTCTCAACAAGTTCCTCCTCTCAGCTTCCACCCCAGACCACGTTCTGTCATCCACCTGCTCAAGCTTGTCAGGTATGTCAAGCACTGCTTTCCCTTGTCTCGCTTTACTCTAATGGTGAAGGTCATATTAGTCGTTTTCTTATAAGGAAACATTCGGCATTAATTGACTGAGTAACCAATGCAGCTTTCGATTGATATTTATACAAAACATTCTATTAAAACAATTTTTTCAGGAAAATAGGTTTCTCAAGTCCAGTAACTGTTATCGTGATTTCCAGCATTAATATGGCCTTCCTTTTTTTTTTTTTTGTTTGAAGTCGTGTGATACCTAGGCATTTTCATTATGTCATGATTTTCTATTTTAGTTACAGTTGCTATACATTTTACTTGTCATCGCTGTTGTTGAATGTCTTCAAGTCATGTTTTTCTTGTTTGGTAGAGTTCTTTCGTTGTGATTCTGTAGCGCCACTCCGCGAGGTTTGAAGGAGGGTCATCGCTAAATGATATATTCACTCCAAGCCTTTTTAATCATTGATCTGTGAAAGCAGACAGTTTAGATCAGTGGTTCACAAGCCTTTTTCGGGGTTACCTCATCCTTGCGTAACAAAACACAACCCTCCCCACCCCCGCCAATGTATAGTCAACCTTTAATTGGATTTTCTTGGTGCTACTATTGCATGTCAAAGTCAAGTGAGTAGCTTAGTATTTCCCATAATATTTTTTATGTAAATGGGACACACTGTAAAGTGAAAGGCAAGATAAAATTGAGGTACAATGTGTGTATGTACGTGGTGTATGTTATAGTTCAGATGCGACACTGCCACCCACCGGCTGCATACTTAGTTTTTCAACGCCCTCTGAATCTTTCCACTGCCCCCAGGTGGGGAGCGATACCGCCCTCTTTGGGAATCATTGGTTTAGATATGTGGACGGGTTTGGCGTCATGCAAATCATCCATATGAAAGTCTCGATCTGATGAGGCTATTTAAGTATATGATTTGATTTCTTAGGTTAATGTTTTAGTTTAATAGGAAATTGCGGTGTTGAGCGAAACTAGCCTTAGCACAACTTATTCTATGTTCAATTTCCTTATCTCCTATACTAAATATATTATATAGTGAGATATTTAAATTGCTTAGTATTTACTAAATCTACAACCTGAATTGTTACGATGTTACCCCAAACAAGGCGATAACGCCACTAAGACGCAACGGTTTATTGGGAGTCAAAAAGAACAAGAAGACTTTAGAAGAAACCGGAAACCAAATCCTAAACAAGAAACAATGTATAAACCTCTACTCCTGCTCAAAAGACAAGGAAGGAGTGTGAACCGGATGATAGGCGAACCTCCACGAAAACAAATACACTGGGTCAACCCATCCCCATTACCTTTGTATTCCATTGGTAAGGAGAAAGTTCCATTCGGACAGCTTGTTCCCAAAAACCGTTGCTTAATGGAAAAGATTCCCAAGAGGACGTTTCTCGGTCACTAGATTCTTAATCTCTTCAAGTTTAGGGTTATCTGTCCTCCATATTCTCATAATATTACGTCCACAAAACAACCCCATTTAGTAATCTTTTACCTTGAGTGGCTCTTGGGCTTTGTTTTGGGTAAGAACTAAGATACGTGAGATGATATTCCCTTTTGTTGACTTGTAAATAATGGGCACAATCCATTCACCCCTACCGCTGCAGTCTGGAGTGGACTATTCCTATCCTGAGTTTTATTTATATATAGCGGTTTTTATTTTCTTGAGTATGTAACAGATTTTGTTAGAATAAAGCCTTTACTTTAGGCCTTCTTTATCTTCACTACAATACGTCTTACCATTGACACTTAGAGGGACCATCCTCGTTACATTTTATTCTATTGATAAAGAGGAAGTTTCATTTGGACAGATTCTTCTCCAGGAAATGCTGCTTAATGGAACTGGTTTCCCTGGTCACTAGAATCTTATACCTTCAAGTCTAGTATCAACCTTTATCTATCCGAAATAATTTTCAATAAAAAACGGTTCTTACTTTGAAACTAATTAACAGTATATTCTGATTATTTACTCGGTGAAATTTGTCTTCATTCTACCAAAACTTAACTGATATAGAATTTTTAAGAATTTTTCTTCACAAGTACTACAATCACATGAAACTAAACTAAAATAAAAGAATATATGAACACATAGAGGATATTTTATAAAACAACACACACTCATTGCATTAGTAATTCATTGTAATATGTTTGACAGTAATTTCAAATTAAGTATGCAGTTTTTTCTTAAGAAAGGAAAAAATTATTAGAGTGTAAATGCATAGAAAGAGAACTAATTTTTAAAATCGTCCACAGTAACTTCAAGCCTCCGTTCATACGACCTCTCACCTTTCTTAGAACTGCTGCTATTACAATCTACGATACTTAGAAACAGCAGCAATAAAAGCAAAAACACAAAATGTAGGAAACTGAATGAAGTTGGCGAGGTTGTGCATAAATCAGTGGATATTAACCGGGGCCCATATGGACTCTGGCGATCTATGCAAAATTATTGCGGGCCCACACACAAAAAATAGGAAATTGGGAGTTCACGGTAATATTTCAAAAACAACTCTAAGACTACCAGAAAACGAGATCAAGTGATGTAAGTTAGCACCCATTTTACTCTGCCGGATGTTTTGAGTGTTGAATAAAAACTGAGAAGAATATATAAATAAATATATATATATATATATATATATATATATATATATATATATATATATATATATATATATCGAAATAAAAGTATAAAATTTAATGTACAATAAAAAAAAAAATATATATATATGTGTATTTTTTTTTTTTACAATTTTACATTTTTCTGTGTTAATTTTAAATCTCCCGTTGAAGCCTGAAGAGCGGGGAGCGAAACCGGTTGCATCGCCCGTTTTTTTTTTTTAATATGTTTCGTAATATTAAATTTTATACTTTTATTTCGATCATTAAATTTTGTATCTACAAAAATATCTTTAAATATATATATATATATATATATATATTAAAAATGGTTCATTAAGAGGGATCAAAGTCAGCATTAAATAAATCAGTGTTATTGGTGAAAATTTATTTATTTCTCTATTGGATCATGTCATTTAAGTCATGGTAATTATGTGTGAAAAATAATATCGTATTGTTGGCTTGTTGGCATAGACCTTACTTTTGAGATGACACCAAGGAAGAAATCTAAACGCGTCAAATCGCAACATCGTGGTTTTCAATTGACTTTCGAGAAATGATGCACTCTGGGAACTTCTCATTGCATTTCTGTTTGAACGTCCATTTTCATAATAGGCTTCGATAACTAATACGTTGTTTGATTGTTAACCTTTCCATGGTTGAAATTGCCAAAAACTTACGTTGTTAAATCTGACATTAAAAAAAAAATCATTAAACGTTTAAACTTAATTCATATTTAAAATCTGTCCAAATTATTGGAACACCGTTTATATATATATATATATATATATATATATATATATATAATAAATGTATATATATATATATAATAAATATAAATATATATATATATACATAAATATAAATATATATATACATAATAAATATATATATTAAATATATATATATATTATAATTTATATATATATATATATATTATAATTTATATATATATATATATATATATATATACATATATATATATATATAATTTATAGTAAAAATTATAATATTTATATAATACATATTTAAAATCTGTCCAAATTATGGAACACCGTTATATCTATCTATCTATCTATATCTATATATATATATATATATATATATATATATATATATATATATATATATATATATATATATATATATATAATATATATATATATATATATATATATATATATATATATATATATATATATATATATATATATATATATATATATATATATTATATATATATATATATATATATATATATATATATATATAGCTGAGTTCGAATTCCAGTCAAATCCATTACATTCCCTTACGTGCTAATACCCTTGGGAAAGGTATGAATCCTCTTCCTCTCCAGCTATGGGTAAAATAGCAGGACAGACTGGGTTCTATGGCCTTGGATAGCAACTCGTCTAGGAGAAGGAAAACTCTGAATTCAAAACCTACGGGGGGTCGTTTGGGGACCTTGTGGCATTCGGTGCACCAGGTCTCGGTATTCGTCCCTTCAAAAAGTGTGGATGGTCCTGCACGAAACCTTCACCACTATAATCAAATCTCATGTGCCGGTGTCGGGCTGTCAGTTTCCTGGAAACTGATCTGCTTGACCCTCATACGTCGAATCTCGACGGGAGAGTCGATTATATATATATATATATATATATATATATATATATATATATAAAGGAAAATTATATAACTATAATTTTTACTATAAATTATTATGTGAATTAATTTAATACATAAATAATATGTATTTTTTTTATTTTACAAATTACATATCTTAAAATCATTTATGATGAGTCATATTACTAGTGTAAATAAATCTTTCATTGAGTTTAGTTGTTAAATACAAGTTTATCTTCATTAAATTAGTTTTACTTCAAAATAAGGCATATACGTTTACTATTTCTATAATAAAATTCCTAAACTTATCTATTAGTAAAAACTAGAATAAGCTTACTTTCAAGGAATGTTCATGAGGGTTCACCAAAAAGAAAAGAAAAATTAAGAGTAAAACCTCTAATCTTGACGTATCAGAGGCCAGAAATTTAAAGTTAATCATCACTGCATTTTCGGCGTTTCTCTTGATGTGTAATTATAACTGACGATATGATTGACACTAAAGATCAAATGGCTGATGCTAAATATGAATATCAGCAAGTGGCTGACGGTAACTTTCAAACATCAACAAGTGGCTCAAGCAAAATATCAATTATCAACAAGTGGAAGACATTAAAGATGAAACATCAGTACATCTTGCCAATGCTAATTAACAGCCTGGTTAATGTTAGTAATGTTATCATCTACATGATTCCTTTGGTTTCCAATTTTTTAAATCTTTTTTCAAGACTCCCGTAAAAACCCGTATGTATCAAACTATTGTTTGTCAAAAAGACAAACTCAGTATTAAATTAAATAATATGGAAAGACAAAAAATTATATCAAAACAAGCCAGAAGCTGTCCTGGAGTTAACGTTCGTGCCCAGAAAATAAACAAAACAAAAAACGACGTATCAAATAGACATTCCTTTGACACCGCTATTACTGTATACACTTTTGACTTCCACGTCAAGGCTATTTTACAAGATCATAAAAATATTTACCTTTTTCAAAGATTTACTATGTTTCATTTTATAAAGAAGCAAATGCTCTCAAGTTATTTTAGTGAATTTATAGGGCGAGAACGAATGAAAGAAATACCGAGGAAATGCATTTTTACAACATTTTAAATCACAATTACTTGTCGTTATGGGTTTATTTAAATTTTCTTGTTCAGATATTTTTTTAAATTTATGAATAAAAAAATCATTTTCATATTTATTTCTTTGTAAAATAGTAAATGATAAATACTTGTGTTGCGGACTGTGGGTTTACGTGTTGCTAAATTAGGAACACGTGTCTAACTCCTGATAGAATATTAAAAGGTCCACTACAAGAATATGGCGGACTCAAGTTGAGTCCAACCTGAAGATGTAAAGAAGTCAAACAAGACCGATATATATATATATATATATATATATATATATATATATATATATATATATATATATATATATAACAAGTATATGTATTAAACAACAACATTTACAATGGACAAAGACGTCAACATTTGTGTTTGTGCGTGAACGTAAAGAGTTTGTATTTTGATGAATGTTCGTACGTACGTGTATGTGTGTGTTTGATGGCGTTTGCCCACACTTGGACAAAACGCAGATATCTGCGAGAGATCACATTTTTAGATTTTCAATCAATATCCCAAATTATTCATACGGTATTTTAGGAGTTTTTTTTTTTTTTTTTTGTAAATAGTGTAAATCATTTTAATCACTCTATTGTAAATATTTTGTTAACTGTAGTTAAGAAAAAATAAGAATAAAAAGGAAAGTTATAAAAAGAAAGACCGAATAAATAAGATATAATAAAGAAGTTAAAAGGGGAGGAAGAGAAAGAAAAGTAAGTCGTAAGACGAGCCAATATAATAAATCGTTTTTATTTTATTAATGTACATATATATTTATTGGTTTGTTTTCTTCTCTTCTTCCAAAAAACACCCTGTCTTGGCCGCATGTAGGAAGATCAGTAGAACCAAGTATACCTGATCTATAACATCGAATAGCCCAAGTGAAGTCTTGATTAGTTGCCGTTTTCTGGGGGAACTTATATAAAGCACGTCCTAAAGCAAGTAGCAAATTTTATCCTGGGTGTGGGCCGAATACTGATCATATTCGGTCGGGTCGAAGAAGTCTGTTGTTTATTTAGACCCGAAACTTCTAGTGACATGGGAGCAACAACACTGACGATTTGGTACTTAAAGGTATATTTTTAATAATTTAAATGTGTCCGCGGAAATGCAAAGTAAATAGGGAACGAGGCAAGAAATCGCCCTGTATTTATAGAGTAGGGAGAGCGTGCCCTAGTGAACATTTAGGAAAATTAAGGAGGAGTTAACTCCAACATTTGATTAAAGTTGGTTCACATATTTTTTTTCTCAAGAAAAAAGAAAATATAAAAATCAATTTCATATTAGCTTTTTATTTTTTTTAATTGTCTCCCATCCGCGCTTCTATATAGAACTGAAAAATCTGTACAACGAATCAAATAGGAAACTCCAAAGACAGGACGTTATATATACTTATATGTAGCTACCTGCAAAATAAAGCGATATATAAAATTTAAAAGGCATTTTAAAAATGAAAAATAATTCAAAATGCTTTTATTTTAGTTTTCATTCCAAACTAATAGATTAAATTTAATATTTCCAGCCAGCAAAATACTTTGGTGCATTTCAAACCGAATTTAAATTTTATTAAATGATGGGCATGTTTTGCATCATGTATGCACATTTATGATATATATATATATATATATATATATATATATATATATATATATATATATATATATATATATAGGGTGAGAGAATTAAACTGACATCATTTAAAATGTGAGTATCTGAGTAATTACATAGCCCAAGTAAACGAAATTCACTAGACTTTGTGTTGAACAATAACATTTATTTATTAAAATTCGAACAAGATATGCAAACGGATGTAGATTTTATAACCGATTCCAGAAAGCTTCACAAATGTTCAGTATGGGCATCACCTTACGTCCAGTTACTGCCAAACACGCTGTAGTATGCGCTGCATAACATACTCCAGCGCCCCAGTAATTCTCTGCTTAAGTTCCTTAAGGGTTGTAGGAAGATATATACTTGTCCTTTCACATAGAGACATAGAAAAATCACAAGGTGTCAAGTCAAGTGAACGTGGTGACCATTTCAACAGCATATCGTCCTTATCAGTTACATGCGAGAACCAACTTCCTGGTTGATTTTCATTGAGATAAGTCCGCACAGTCAACTTAGTTTTTACACATTTTGATCATTTGAGCCAGAATTGGCTACGTTATTAGATTAGATAATGATGTCAATTTTTTGAACATCCTGTATATATATTTTTTTTCCTGGGTAAGATGATGAACTACATCCAACAGCAAGGCCTCCGATCAGTAGGTTTTGAGGAGCGTGGAACCGCCTCTTAATTGCTGCTATTCCCAGGTCCATCCTGACACGAGTTAGTAGTATCAGCTAGGGCCCCAGGTATGGGTAAATAGCTACCCGCTCCCACAAACTGGAGTCAGAATACTATGAAAGTGTAATGGATGTAAAAACCATGGCACTGGGACTCAGAAATACTCAGCCTGGTGTTCTGAGGGCGCTATTAAACCACCGGGAGAGATGTCCTCTTTTACCGTAGTCATTATGGCTAGCCGTAACCTAAAAAAGGCAACTTGCATTACAATGAAGGTATTTAATACAATCGAAGTCAATTGCAATAAGGTCTCTGGAACATGATGTAAAAGGGTATGACCCAGCAGGTGTCCCAGGTTGCCACAGCTTGGAACCGGTCTTCATCATCCTACTGTGTGCAAACCACTCAGTTTTGGATGCTGGAATGTACGTACTTGATATTGAAGCAAATATACAGCGACCAGAGAGAAGATCTTCATTGGTTGCTAATGAGCTCCAAAGATATGATATAGATATTGTGGCCTTTTCAGAAACTAGATTTCTTGGGGAGGGTAATTTCATGGAGAAATCTAGTGGTTATACGTTTCTCTAGAGCGGAAGGAAGTGGGTAAAGAGAGAATCAGGTGTTGCTTTTGCCATTAGGACATCAATAGCTAGTCAGGTAGAAGAGTTTCCGACAGGTGTCAATGGCAGAATGATCACTGTGATAGTTCCTCTAGTATGTGGAAGATATGCAACCTTGATTGGTGTTTATGCACCAAACATGGTTTGCACAGATGAAGTAAAGGAAGCTTTTTATGATGAACTGAAGTCTCGTGTTAGGAAAATACCTGTAGAAGACATTTTCATTTTTAGAGATTTTAATGCTCGGGTGGATCGCGACTGTGAGACATAAAAGATTCTTGGTAAACATGGGATTGAAAAGTGCAACAGCAATGGTCGGTTGTTGTTTCAAATGTGCACGGAACTGGAACTGTTCTTTGAAAGCACAGTGTTTCAGCAAAAGAACAAATATAAGAAAACATGGATGCATCCTGGATCAAAACAGTGGCACAAAATTGACTATGTGAGGCGCCGTGATGTACAGGATCTATGTACTGTGCGTGTGATGCGTGGGTCTGAATGTTAGACTGATCATCGTCTGGCAAGAGCAAGAGTCCAGTTGTCCGTAAAAAATTAAAATGGGTAGGGGTATCATTTCTAAAGAGGCTGAATGTTAGTCGTCTTCAAGTTTCTGATATTAGACAGAATCCAGTCGATAAGATGTAGGCTTTTAGTAAGCGAAAATGACTGAATTTCTTTCAAGGAGGCAGTTTTATTAGGTATGTGCTAATGTTGTTGGATTTACTGATGAGGATTGGTTTGATCAGAATGACAAGAACATAGAAAAAAAAGCTTTTGGAAGAGAAAAATAAACTCCACTCTGCATTACTTCATAATGATTTACCTGGTGATCAGAAGAAGGAAATTGACGCCAAGTTAAAGACAATGAAAGCTGATACCTCGAAATCTGCGAGCGATGAAGAACAAATGGTGGAGTGACAAAGCTGATGAAATACAGCTTGCGTTGGATGTGAAGGATAGTAAGGCCATGTACAACATACTTCGTGAAGTTTATAGGCCTTCTACTTCACCTGTTTCTCCTCTAAGGGCTAAAGAGAGCGAAAAACTTCTTTGAGGCCCCGATGATATACTGTTGAGAGGGCGTGAACATTTTGACGAGCTTCTCAATAGGCACTCAGAGGTTGACGAAGAGTTTATCAGGTCTATACATGGAAAGAATTTTTCGCGGAGCCCCCAATGTTTGAGGCGGTTGAAAGTGCTGACAGAAAGCTTAATGGTGGAAAGTCATCTGGAATGGATGGTCTGCATACCGAGATTTTTAAGCACAGAGGAGAAAGTCCTTTGCATCGGTTTCATTCGTTGTTGTTAGATTCCTGGGGCAATGACAGGAAAGATGCTGCCATGGTTGTTTTGTACAAAGGGGACAGGGGTGACTCATGGCATATCGCTGTTGTCTGTTGTCGGCAAGATTATTTGAGGAGTTCTGCTAGATCGCTTGTTGCATCACATTGCTAATGAAGCTTTTCCAGAGTAACAGTCGGGCTTTAGGGCTGGACGTGGCAACGTAGATATGGTCTTCACAGCCAGACAACTGCAAGAAAAGGAGATATGCAGCATCTCATGGATGCATTTTCTAATGCATACACAGGACTGGGATTGACTATTAGTTTGAAAAAGATAGTAATCATATACCAGC
The DNA here is from genome assembly GCA_903632075.3 of Acanthosepion pharaonis. NCBI lineage: Eukaryota > Metazoa > Mollusca > Cephalopoda > Sepiida > Sepiidae > Acanthosepion > Acanthosepion pharaonis. The sequence continues at coordinate 1,250,388 of CAHIKZ030005303.1, forward strand.
CAACTCCAAGGAAGCCATATCGGGAACCAGACATCTTTGTCAATAGTAAAAAGATGAAGGCTGTTTGCGCGTTTGTGTATCTTGGGAGTACTTTGAGCATGTTCTGTGATCTTGATGTGGAAATTTCCAACCGCATACGAAAAGCTAGCGATGCATTTGGAAAACTGAATAAACATCTGTGGTCTCAGTACAGAATTTTCAATGAGTACAAAGCTAAAAATCAATCATGCGAGACGTGGATGGTCTACCGCCGACAAATGAAAAGGCTTGAGGGATTCCACCAGTACTGCTTACGCCGTATTCTTGGCATTACCTGGCAAATGTTTGTTAGTGATGTATAGGTGCCAGAAAAAAAGCGGCTGTGATAGTGTCGAGTCTTTGATACTAAAACATCAACTTTGATGGGCAGGTCATCTCGTCAGAATGGATGACAGCAGCAATCCGAAGCAATTGTTTTATGGTGAGCTGCTAGCAGGGGAAGAGAAATGCCGTCAAGCCTAAGATGCGCTTTAAGAACTGCATCAATGATACGCTAAAAAAATGCAACTTTCCTTTGTGATCACAGGGAAGTATGTGTATCTGATCGCAATAATTGGAATGAGGATGCTAATAGTGGAAGGCGTCACTTTGAAGATGAGAAGAAGAGGCACGCAAGGCTTAAAAGAGATGTGCGTAAAGGCGTCCCCATTGAACTTTCTGAAGACACTCGCAGGCGGCTCGATCTGACATGTACAGATCGTGGGTAGAGCGTGTGTCTGTAGATAGCTGGTCTAAGGAGTCAGTTGAGAGCGCACCGACGGAAGGTGGCAATTGACTATAAAACCGTAGACGCCCAACAATTGAAATGTGATATTTGTGGTAAGATATACGTGCCCAGAAGCGGTTTCATGCGACATTTTAAATTGCATGATAATGTACCACTCGCTGTCGGACCTCTTAAGTGTCCTGTTTCTGCCAGAGTATGTACGTCCCTTACTGGGCTAAAGAGCCACAATCGTTAAGCACATCTGTAGATATTTTCAAAAAAGGTATGTAGTAATGGCTGTACTCTGACACGAGTTACCAACCACCATATATATCTCTGTATATATATATATATATATATATATATATATATATATATATATATATATATATATATTTGGGCGGCAACCTTTCTTTTAAACATCCTTCATTAAATACGTCAGAGAAGGAATATTTAATTAAATTTTTATTTAATTTTTCCAGTATCCATATGTTTTTTCCGTTTTGTAGGAGAGAGTAAGGAAGTACACAAATTGTCCATCATTTTCACTGTCCCAATCGTTTTCGTCCGTTTCTTTAGCCATTTACAAGGGGGTTTGGTTTCTGGTATTGTTATTTTTTTCTCATGTTTTGTTGTATATATATTTTTTTCTGTTGTTTTGAATAGGAGCGTTTATTCCAAGCCTTCACGTGTTGAGGGCGGCTGGAATTCGCGTGAGAATCTTTCTACTTTTAAAAGATACTTTTAAAACTCCATTTCCACTGTTAAGTAAGGTGAGTTTGATATAAGGAGAGTGATGTTTAATATACATAGCCTCCCTAATAGCGAGATATTTCTGGTAATGTGATTTATATAGAATTTTAGCTTTTTTGACTAGAAATTTTCTTAAGGGTTCTTGTACATTGTGGGTTGACGCATAATTTTTTCATAACACTTTGATCCTATAAGTAAAAGGTGAGACGTCTATTTAAGGAGATGGTAGTATATACAATACAGATAATTCATTTGTGACAAGAAACACAGTCTGCGCAGTGAAATATATATATTATATATGCACACGAGAGAGAGAGAGAAAAATATACGTACTCTTGTCTAAAGATATGTTATAGCGAAAGTGAGATGATTTTTTACTTGGTCTCATATATATATATATATATATATATATATATATATAAAAGGCAGGATGTGTGTGTGTGTGTGTGTGTGTGTGTGTGTGTGTGTGTGTAACGAATGCACGAACGCAATTTTCGACGGATTTGCACCAAGATTTACATGCACATGCTCCAAGTTAGCGGGAAGGCCAAGACCGACTTTGCTTTTCCCAACTCCCATCGATAGTGAAAATAATCGTTTTTTTCATGCTTCTACGGTAGTTTTCATGTAGTTTGCGGCCATTTTCTACTGGCCAGAGTGAGAGCCAATAGCTGGCTGCCACGAATACGCAGGAAAATTCTATTGGCCAGCGTGAGAGCCTGACATGCATGTTAACTAGCATGCTAGCATGCAAAAAAGAATTGATAGCTGCATTCGTCACAAGTGGCATGGCACTTTACTCCAATTGGCTCATTCGCTTGCATAAACTTAACGTTGATTTTGATTCCGCAGAACTGGGTTGGGTGTGAAAAAGTATTTGTTGTTAACATTCTTTTTTCATTCGGTTTTTCCAGTTACGAGTCCTTTTTTAAAGCTGATCGTTTTGTGTTCATTTTGTTTAGTTCTTTTTTCGTAACAGATTTAATGTTTTGTATAGAGCTTAGAAAAAATTGGCAGTGTAAGATAGGCAAGAAGTAAGGCATGTAGTAACATCAGCACGGCAAAGGGCACTCCTTTAAAGGCAAGGAAGGGCAAAAATATTTTAAGTCAAGTGATAGCGACTGCTGTATGAGTCGTACGATTTTTGAATCAAGCACGGGCAACGCCGGGCCATGCTGCTAGTATATATATATATATATATATATATATATATATATAATCTTAGGCTGATAGAATTCTGGTCTAGATGCCACTCTTGCTTGCACAGTTGATGGTGGGAACTTGTAGCCGGGTACGCTTATGGTTCAAAAAATGTTCAGTTATATCGAACTCAGATACATTGACGCATCTATATATTGATTAATTCTTAATCTCAATCACTGAGCCGTCCTCCCTATATAATCAGTATCACACTGGAATTTAAAAACGTAAATTAGAGAACTAATATGGTAAAGAGGCAGATGTTTTGGGATCTATCTTATCATTAGTTCGGCAGACGAATAACAACAATTTTTTCCTCAAACAGAAATTTGCTTTGTAAACCTCCCTACTAAAATATCCATTTACCTATGATAGACTAAAAAAGTATTGTCAAATTTTCAAGAAGCATCACACGACAATATACCATGGGAAAATATTTTTCTTTTGACTTCTTATATTTTATAAGAAAATTCTTAATCTAATCACAAAAAACCCAATGACGAAAACCCATTCATTTTAAACCTCAGTATCTTATTTCTGAAATGGGATTTATTTTATAAATTTATTTTAATTTTTCCTTATAATCCCCATCCTTGTCAATGCACTGCAGCCAATGCTTCTCTATTAATCGCATAGCGGGTACATTATACAGTGAAGATTTCAGATCAAAATTCAGCTAATAACTGCATCAGGTTACGTATTAAATGATCAGTTATTGTAATCAAGCAATGCGAACACTGGATCGACCTCTTGTTTTAGTCTCATATTTGAATGTAATCTAACCGAACGTCGAAAGCATCAGTTTGAGTGCGTTTCATCTCGTTCTTAGCTGAACAATGTTAACGTAATTTCCCAGCAAAGCGGTGGTTAATGAGACAATGCTAGCAGATCAAAGAGAATTCACATGCAATTTGCTAATTGGGACAATAATTGAGGTGCTTATAAAGATCGATCAAACCTGTTTTTTTTCTGCTGAATAGTGAGTGTGAGCGTGAGTGAGTGTTTGAGTTTGTGATTGAGTTTGAATATCAGCGTACATGGCTGTATGAGTGAGTGTTTTAATGAATAAGTGTTTGTTTCATGGGTGAGTAATTATGAGTGATAGTGAATGTGTTTGAGTTTTTCAATGAATGAGTAAGCGTTTGTGTTTGAGTGAGTGTTTGTGTGATGGAGTATATATCTATGTGAGTAAATGTTTTAATGAATGTGTAAGTTTGTGTTGGAAGTGAATAAGCGTAAGTGTGAATGACGGAGTATGTGTCGGTGAGTGTGTTTGAATGAATGAGTAATTGTTTGTGTTGTGAGTAAATGTGAGTGTGAATGATGGAGTATGTGTTTTGATTAATGAGTATTTGTGGTTTGAGTGTGCGAATATTTGTGGTTTGAGTAAGTGAGTGAGTGTTTGTGTTTTATTTGAGTGAGTGTGTATGTTTTGAGTGAGTGAGTGTTTTTGTTTGGAGTGAGTGTTTGTGTTTGGAGTGAGTGAGTATTTGTATCTGGAGAGTATGAGCGTGTCTGGTGGAGTGTCTATGTGAGTGATTTAATGAATGAGATTGTGGAATCTTCCACAACAAACCAGCCTTACCTATTTTTAGGAAATGCACTCTTCCTATCTGGTAAGTAAAATTCTACTTTCATACAATATAACAAGTATTCATTGGTCAATCACCTCCAATCTAGCTTGCTGATTGGTCAGTTCCGACCAATCAAACCGCCTGCACGCGACCAATCTGTTTTCCCGCTCGTATGCTGGGAGCCACTCAGCGATTATAAAAACCGAACACATGTGAACTTTTTGAGTAGTAATTACCAAGTTTCAAGATGTAACCTTCACCGACTCCCGTCTTAGTCATTGCTGACCAGACGTTAAAGATAATTACCAACATTCACGAACTCTGAAATCACTCCTGAACTTTTACCAACTTTGCAAACTCACAATTCCAAACTTTCTTAATATGAACTCCGGTACAACTAATACCTAATCAAAGGGACACTACTCTTTCCTACCTTTCCAGTTCACATTCATGTACATCAAACATTAATAAATCTAATTGTTATGTTTTGGAATCATTCAGTTCAGTTTTGTATTTTATTCTATGTGCTATTTACGTCAAGTATAAATTGCATTGCATTTCACGCATTGTCTTTAATCTCATCTTTCCTAGCCCAAGTTAAATATTGGCAACTCAATCACTACAACGATGATAATACAACAGCTACATATTTGATGATCCCGTCGGAAATAAACAACAATGGTAACCCTATCACTACAAGATCAGTGTTTCTATTGTCAGTGGTTGAGTGAGTGTGAGTGATCGAGTATAATTCTGTGTGAGTAAGTGTTTTAAGGTATGTATTAGTGAATGAATGAATGAATGAATGAAATTGCTCGCCCTGTTTCCATGGGATAATAGCCAAGTGGATTAAAGCGTCGGTTCGTATATTTGATGATAGCAATTGTGAGTTCAATCCTTGAGCTGGATAGTGTGTAATTGGACTCAGTGAAAAAGAGTGAGCAATAACTAAGCAATGCCAAAAATAAGACTAGACGAAATAACCCTGGACATGGGCAGTGGAACGAGAACAGTCTGTCCCTGTAGATCAAATAAAGGGCTCAGTTAGATTTTCCCTGTAGGTCACCTGGATCGAAATAAATCTGCTGAAAGCCGGAGGGCACAACGGCCTAAATTTTGTTATAACAACAAATAAGATGAAGATAATAGTTCATATGTGAATAATGTAACATTACTGTTTATTTCACTCCGGTGTTCGTCAATCAGCGTTGGCCAGTAGGTGAGAAGCCTTGGGATCTTCTTCGAACATAGAATATGCATTCTTGTGTGGATGTAAGAAATTCTCCTCTTTGGGACAAGTGTTTACCTGTGTTCGGATTTTTCCCCAGGTATGAATATTCTATTTGCAGCTGGGTCGATCATCTGTTGGGGCAGCTAGTAACATACGGTGAATCGAGGATATCCATCCATTACTCAAATCAACCATACTCCCGGGTTATCTGAAGGACACAGTACAAAATGTATTCCTGCGTGATCTAAGACAGTGTTTCCCAACCTTTTTTTTTCAACCTGCGTCCTCTTTGGGCACAAACTTTGTTGTCAACGTGCCCCTTGTCAAATTAAATTTCGAATTCATCTTTCATAGCAAGATAACACTTAGATATTAGTGCAAAAATAAATTTAATATAGTTTTCATTTCTGTTATAAATGCCAATGATTAAATGCTAAAAAACTTTTATTTGATACTTTATCTCAATTTTTTCAATGCAATGGCTGACTTTGGTACAGACTGGCTAAGTCTTTAACTATAGGTTCCATAAGTAATCGTAGATTTTGTTTTGTGGTTTTTCAGACGTTTTTTTTTTTTGTTTAGTAAGAATGTGTGTAACTGCAGTGAAAACACATTCAGTCATATAGGAAGTTGGAAAAGCAATGAAGAAAAGTTTCATAGCTTCCCACAGCTTTAAATACCTTTCAGAAATTTCCTTTTGTAGCCAATATTGAATAATTTTTGAAAATTTAAAAAAAAAAAAAATGTATAAATACTCACCGTCCCCTGAGTATGTTCACCGCCTCCAAATGAAATAAAAACTCCCGGGGCCTACTTTCAACATAACAGAGTCCACAAGGGGGCGATTTCGTTGCGAAACACTGATCTAAGGTGTGTCCCGTAAATACTACACAAGTATACAAAAACAAAAAAAACGAGAATTCCAAAAGGGATAGTGAAAGAAATGTATGAAAAGTTCGGACGCTATCAAGAGAATGGCAGATAAACTGATAAGGATATGACTAAGAAGGGAGAAATGTTTAATAAAAATAGTGGCTCAAAACGTTTCTTAAAGAATGAAACACGCCATATCGCTAGGGATTTTGTCATTCGAGCGGATCAAACAATCCAGTATCGAAAACCGGATCTAGCATTCGTAAACAACTAAAAAAAGAATACATCAGAGAGTGGGTTTCGTTTTATCCCGGACATTACAGGGTAAATGCAATCAGAATAAACAGCTCGACCTTGCCAGAGAGCTCATAAAATACCGTAACATTAGGTAACACTAGTGCCACCAATTATTGGCCTGTTTGGGACTAAAAGATACCACTAACAGGTTAACTAAACTAGAAATCAGGATAGAAATTAATGAGAGGACAGATAGCTACCAGATGAATGCACTACTATAAAAATCTGAGGAGAGTCCTTCTGACACATATGATTACGTGAACTTCAGTAAAACCGTAAGTTATTTCTTCTTCTTCTTTTTCTTCTTGTTTCGTGTCCCTTTAGGACATGTACGATCATGGCTCTCCACAACCACCAATCCTTTGTAGCCCTTAGTATTGTTTTTTTTGTTTTTGTTTTTGCCATCCCTTACCTCCCGTTCTGCCATTATCACGCAATGTCATCAGGTAAGTGACACGCTAACACTCACTGTCCCTTTTGTCATCTATACGTCCAGTGATTGTAAAATTCTTCATGACCTCTTGGGATTTATAATATGTTCCAGAAATTTCATCTCTCTCTGACTCTGAGTATAAATGTCATCTTTGTTTTCATTTTTCCTTCAGACTTCCTCGTTGCTTACATATTCCGGCCATTGTATTCTCACCATCCTTCTTTAGAGCCACTGCTGTCTCCAGTATTCTCTTCAACTGTAAGCAAATTATTCAGCATTCACTGCCATATAGAATAATTGATATTACTTAGCAGTTCAGTATTCTTTTCTTTGTTTCTAACGAAATTTTCCCGTTTCTTATTAGTTTGCTTATTTTTGGTACTTGCATGAAAATAATAATAATAATATTAATAATAATAATAATAATGCATCAGGCATGGCCCTCATGGCTTCTGACCTTAATTAATTAAAAGTGTTAACATGTCCAAGTTCTGTCTTGGTGAATTAAAATGGGCTACGGTAAATATCCCCTTTCAGTACTAAAGATTCTGCTTGCCTGATCTTAATCAGTTCGGTATGTCCCCTTGGATGTGCGTTGTGGTGTCAAGGATATCAGCTCGGAACGAGAACTCGGAGTTCGAATCCCAGTTGAGTCCGTTATATTCACTAACGCACAAATACCCTTGGGAAAGTTATGAATGCATCTCTTTTCCTCCCAGCTATGGGTTGAATAGCAGGACAGGCTGGGTTCTTTGGCCTTGGCAGTCAACCAGTCTACTGCAGAAAATAATGGCAACATACTATGGGAAAAATCTTTTGCCTCGTCAGTCATGTATCGAAATATAAAATTTAACTTTTAAAATTAAAAGTAGGTTTTCTTCATATTTGTCACTTTTTAAACAGGAAGTTGTAGTCCAAAGCGGCAAATTTGAATAAATTATTTAATCACTTGGCATCATATATATATATATATATATATATATATATATATATATATATATATATAACTTCAAACTAATTATTTACATTTTTGAAGCAATTAATACATTTTCATACGTTATTTTAAAAATTTGGCTTGTTATATTGAGAGGAGAATAACGAATTTTAACTTTTTTAGTACCAGATGCAGCTTTTTTTTATCATTTAGCTACTTTAAATCAGCGTCTAGCACCTTTTCTTATTTATGAAATAATAAATATTACTCTAAAAATAGATGCAGATTTAGAGGGATTTAAAGTAAAAAAAGAGTCCAAAGGAGCTAAATTAGCAAATTTAATTAAGTGATCAGGTCATGGCAGAAGATATATACAGAAAATGTTTCTCTCGGTTTAAGAATTCAAGGCGTGTTTCTATCGACTGTTTGTGCACCGGGAATATACGATGTTATAGCATAAAACAAACAAGGGAAGTAATTCCTTGACGTTGGACCAAAGAACGCAATTCTTTTAAAAGTTTGCATCTACTTTTATGAAAAGATAAAAGAACTTCCACGATAGATCGCATCTGTTCAAAAGAGAAAGCAAACGAAAAAGAAATCTGAGCAACAAATAGCAATGAACATCTTCGCCTGATCTGATTTTTTTTAATCTTTTCACTCCAAGCAAGGCGATAAAGCCACTAAGATGCTAGGGATTACTGAAAGAGAATGTGAAGGTGTTAGTGAGGAGAAAGAACAATAAAAGAACAGGTATAAAAAAAAAAAAAAACGTCAGGAGAATACGATTGATGTTGAATTTAATTTTTAAGAAAGTAAGCGGTAAAAAAACAAGAAACCATTCCAGAGACGAGAAGTGCGAAAAAAAAACCCTATTAGAATAGAACTTACGCTTACATCTTTTGTTATTTCAACAGTAAAACGATGAGACCTGTTTGCCAATCTTAACGCTTAAGTCGAGGTTACCAGAGAGGAAAGTTCATTAGAGCAACTGACATGAAAATATTTATAGAAAAGATACAGCGAAGCCATGACATGGCGGTGGGAAAGTGATTAAAGTCGAGATGCCAGGTTAGCTACGATAATATTACAGAACCTTCTTTGGATTTTGTCGAATCTCGAGAAGCAACACACCTGATATGGCACGAGTATATTAATGCAGTTTTAAATGTATCAGATGGATTATGACGGCAAAGGTTTTCTGTTACGACACAGTAAACCAACTTTCCTAATAGCAGACCTAGCAATTGATTCAATCTAAAACTCCTGTTTTCTAAAAATGTTACTCTTCAGTTCTTGAATTAAAATGAAATATTAACAGAAATAATTTAAGCAAATGATATAAAAACAAACATATTTTGCGTTAAAATGTCACCTTTCAAAAAACAAAATATAATTTGTTTTTTTATTTCAAATGAATGCATTATATGAGTTAAGCGTTGATATATAAAAATTCACCATTCAAAAAATATCATCCGCATTTAGTTTTAAATGACTACAATGTTAAGCATTGAGACATTGTGTTAAAAATGCACCCTTTCAAACAACTTTTCGTCAGAAGTGACTGCATTGTAGAAGTTCAGAGGGGGAACAAAGGAATATTGAACGGCCTAATAAAAGAAGAGAGAAAGTGCAAAATAAAAACACAGGAAAAAAAACAAAACGTATAGAGAAGAAAGGGGGGGGAAGAAAAAGAACGAATAGATGAAATGTAGGGGAAAAAGAAGAGGAAATGTAAACAGTAAAAAAGAAAAAAAGGAAAGAAAGAAAGAAAGAAAGAAAGAAAGAAAGAAAGAAAGAAAGAAAAATGATACAAAAAAAGAAAGAAAGAAGACAAAAAGTTTCACATCCCCCAAAATAAATATTTTAATATATGTAAAAACACACGTTTTATGCTACCATAAAAACTGAATATATCATTAAATTTCTTTGGCCTCGTATCAGATTTAGGAGACATTTAATTTTAATGATTTAAACAGAAGAATTATTTTGTGGTGATAGGTAGTGTTTAATATGATTGTGGCTGCTCGAAATATAAGGCAATTTATATAAATTTTGTAATTACAAGAGAATGTCTCTAAAAACAGAAATTCGCACGGACGTAGTAGAGAGAGGGTACATGACATGAAAAGATAGTTTAATCAAGAGCAGATGACTTGAATTAATAAAATAAATAAAGAAATAAAGGTGAGAAAAGACAAAAAATGACATAAAAATGAAAGAAGAAAAAGGAAAATAAAAAATAAACACGAAACAAATGATAAAAATTAGGCGGAATGAAAGAAAGAAAAGTAGATAAAAAATGAAAAGAAAATGAAAAAGGGAAGGAAAGAAGAGAAAGTGAAAAAAGAAAAGAAAGCAAAAAACAGAAAAAGGAAAAAGCAAGAAAGAGAAAAGTGAAAAAAAGGAAAAAGGAAAGTGCAAAAAGAAAAAGAAAAATGTAAAAGGAAAAGAAAGAGAAAAAGGAAAAAAAGGAAAAAAGAAACACAAAGAAAAGTGAAAAAAAAAATAAAAGAAACAAACAAACAAAAAAGAAAAAAAGGTAAAGAAAGGAAAAAATAAACAGTCAATTAAGAAAAATGTAAAAGTGAAAGACAAACATTTCCAGAAAGAAAGAATCAAAAAATATCTATAGAATATATAAATACTTAATTTGTTCGGTCTAATATTTATATACCTTTCGTTTTCTGTAAACATTTGCATCTATACTTACGGACATCTGCCCTCTTACTTACAAGAAACAAGAGGTGGAGTTCTTAGACGTAGCCATACTACAGCTTACCATTCCAACAATATTTGGCTGTTGATAAATTGGAAAGAACCCTACGTCTGATTCAAAACATCAGATTTATCTATATTTTGGGTAACTTAGAAAGTTTTCCACATTTCCATTCTCTAGAAATCAGGATTAACCTTGATAACAAGCCAATACACACAATAAATGTGTAGTGGGGACGGGAAAGGTATTTAGACATTAACCAAATATTTATCTTATATACTTACAATGCTTACATTTACTTTACACACTTGATGTATTTTGATACAAAATTAACAATCACTGAGAAAGAATTTACACTTGTAACGTCGAATAAAATAAAAACAAAAGTTGCTTTAATTTCTGGAAAGGGAAGTTATCATTATATACATGCGGCCTATTGTTATCATCGTTGCTATTATCACATCATTTCGACCATTAAAGTCTCCGACCTTCTTCAGGTGTTTGTCAATTTGGGTTACCTTCAGCAAATTCCGAACTGAACACTCTATTTAATCTACTCAGGGGAGTACAAGGAATAAAAGAGAATGCAAAGACTTTAGTGAAGAGAAAATGTAGCAATACCAGCCAGCTGATGTTTCGTTGAAGTAAAAACAGTTGGACATGTCACAAAAATGGATTCGGAACATTCACTTTCGACCGATGGTTATCAGTAAGTGAAGTCAACATCAAAATACAGAGCAAAAGCCTCGAATAGAGAAAAAAAATCAAGGAATGAATTACTTTTTTTAGGCAAAGATGACAAGACAAAGAAAATTGTTATTTATAAAAATAACTAACATGCGAAAAGGCGCAAAGAGACGAAGCGGGCCTCGAAGAACAACAGAGAGGGAAGACACCCGCTAGACCGTTCACCCCCACTCTCACCGACGCTTCACATCAACTTCGCTCGCTTATAACAATAGGTTACAACCCAAGAATAAAATTTCCTTTATTGCTAGAAATTGTTTCTTTTTTTTCACTCGTGAGCAATGATCTGACTGAAGGTTATTTTTTTTTTTTGAGCTGCAACGCAACAGAAAGGACAATAAAAGAAGGGAATTCAGGTAGACACAAGATAACGATTGACATTGCTTTTATATTTTTAAAGATTGTAGGTGGTAGGGAAGCAAGAAATCGGAAAACAGTTCCACAGGTGAGAAGTGTGAGAAAGAAATTGTTAGAATAGAAGTGGCTGTTGATCTAACTAGTTTAACAGTAAAATGGTAAGACCTAGTTGCTAAACAAATTCATGTTGTCGTAGCACTAGGGGGGGGAACGACACAAGGATACTTGTCATGAAAATATCTGTAAAAAAGACAGAGAGAAGCCACGTCACGGCGGTGAGAAACTGACTGAAGTCGAGATTCCAGGTTAGGATCTATAGACACAATATTTCAACCAAGTACCCTCTGGTGTTCAATCCCTGGATTAAGTAGTGAAGTGCCGGTTCAGCATGACCGAACAGTAGCTGACAGGAATAAAAATAAGGCAATAATCAAATGTTTCATACCAAACAATCAATGGATACTTAATGATTACCAAAGAGTACTTGGTCGAAAGGTTATCTATAATAACATCTGTCTGTAAACATTTCTGATAGAATATATCTGTAAAAGGACAAGATGAATAAAGACAAAAAGAAAAACTTACCTTTGACTTTATAAAGTCCCTCAGTGGACTAAAAGCGTCGGCTAAGCTAAGTTTTCCTTTTGTCTTTATTCAATAACATCTATATCAACCAAGATGAAAACAATAGTTAGAAATGATACAAGTATATTGACAATTACTCATCCCTGAAATGAATAAATTAAATTTCTAAGATTTTCTGATTCAATGATTTGTTATTTTTTACGGTTTATAAACCTTTCGTGGGTTACTTTAAAGCAGAAACATATTCCGGATTATAGGAGATTGCTTGCAGTACCCGGTGTTTCCAAGGAGGGGCCACATCTAAGTACACGGTGATCGAACGAAAATCAGTGTTTTCAGCCTGATTTGACAGAGGGCTTTTAAGAACATAATATATAGTAAGTAAATAGGGCTTGGAGAATTTGAGACTCACAGGACATAAGGAGGGGGAGTACACAGCAAATAACCTACCTAATGCACTTGTGTAAATGGATGAAAGAACATGAACTGGAAGGGATAGTAAAAGGACAAACATTATTTATATCTACTAAAGATAGGAACTTGTGGAGAGCCATAATCGCCCACGCCCTGAACTGACATATAAGTATACTGTTTGAGTTTTCCTATGGATATGACAACCATGAACAGTGATGATGACGTCAAGATACGTGTATCATTTAAAGCAAAAGGTTGGCTGAGCCAAGTAAATATAAATAGCCCAGAGCACATATGCGTTCGATTTTTGTTCGTAACAATTCTGAAGGAAATTCTTATCAGTCATAGTAAATATCTTTCTTCGTCAATATTATGACAGATAAAACTTTTACTGAATTTTTATTCGTTGGCTTTACCGCCATTTTGTCTTTTTTTCGGATGCTTCTCTTTTGCTTTGCTTTCTGGCCGACACAAGTGTCGATATCAGTGAACCAATCAAAATTCGTTCACTGATTTCGCTCGATTACTTTTTTCATTCAATTTCATTTGGTTGTTTTACGTACGGACCATCTATCTATCTATCTATCTATCTATCTATCTATCTATCTATCTATCTATCTACTTAGAAATTTTCTTATGTTAACAGAGGCTTATCTTAAATTTTTACTTTTATATATTCTCATAAAGATGCAAAGGTTGGTGCTTTGGTTGAGACGAAGTCATGAGAGTCATCGACGGCTGGTGAATGATGTCTGTTCATAGTGTCGAACGTCAGTTACTATTTAGCATGCCTAGAGGCAAGATGTGTCTGCTCACGCGAGTTGCTATATAGACCGTGGAGATAACAGACGTCACACGCACAGAGCGGTACTCAAGCCCACAGAGGAACCCACGTGGTCACACCATAAATATAAGGAACGCCACCGACCTGCTCTTTTTAAACTCGGAAAATTTTACAAGTAAGACTATCTCGCTTTTTGTCTCTTTCACACTGCTTGTTGTATACATATGTTATAGTTTCTCTGAGTGGAACAAATTAGTCACAAGTATGTATGAATTGATATAAAAAGATCCTCTTTGAGAACAAAGGATGTTTGCCATTCTTTTATTTCAGCTCTTTTGTTCTGTCCGTTGTATTAAGGTGTTAATATATCAGGGATATAATAATGACTATAATGGAGAAGTAAAAACTGGAAAAACTCTTTCCTAACAAACTCATTAGTCTCTTAGTATTATGAGTGTAACGTCCATTTTGCTCATGTCTAGGACGTGGCTTACAAAACTAGTCGATGTCTGATCGTGATCGTGTTCTCTTCTGGGCCCATAATGGAGAACATTCGATTTTGTTTGAGTCAGCTTTGAAATCGATGGTAGCTGTTTCAACAACTGAAATTTCAAGATTCATTTGGATTGAATTTCCTGAAATAAATGAACAGATGGCACCAGTATATACAGATTAATTTGCCTCCGACATTTTGAACTTCAATACAAATATAATTCCGATCAATGTTTGGCTCCTCGCTCTTATCAGTTTGGCACAAGGTCAGTGACCAAATTTACTAATAGGTAATTCCACGAAATCGCTAGGAATCAGCATCCCGTGATGAAAACATGTTCGAAAGGTCTTTGTTATTATTAATAGGAAGGATCAAAATATTTTTGGAATACGTAATGAAATTTTTTACTCCTTTTTAGAAAATTCGAAATTTTGATTAAAAAACTTGTTTTTCTTGCGAAATTTACTTTTGACATAATGAATTTTAGCCTCTTTTGCGGTGATAGACACATTCATTTAGAAATTCTTGAAAAAATTAAATAATTGTCGGGTTTAATTAAATTTTCAGGACTTATTTTCAAATGAATGAAATTATTTTTAAAATGTTTTTATTAGAAAATCTTGGTAAAATACATTTTTTACATGTGTTCCTTCACATCCTTACTTAATTTTATGAAAACTTGAGAAATTTAATGTGATAATTTTAGTGACTATATTAGTTAAAAGCAAAATTATTTGATGAATTTGAATCACCGAATCGTTTTTGTAAAATCAGACTGTCTTACCGAAAATCTGTTCTGAATCGAAAGATATAAAAACAATAAAACTAAAACATTATTTAATGAAAGAGGGCTTTAATTGCTTTTATGAATAATATATATTAAAGACAATTGTCGAAAGAAAAATTATATTCCATGAAAAATGAATGAAGATTTGTTTTCATTTTTTTTTTCAATTTTAAATTAAATAATTTAAATTCAGTTTCAATGGTGTAACTCTTAGAAAATATTGTTATTAAATAAAACTATATTTACTAATCATATATTGTAAAGCTTATTACAATCTGAAGACCCCGAATATTTTAAAAAAGATTTTCGATTTTTGTGTTGAAACGTCCTAATTTTTCTAAGTATGAGAGTTTGTATATGACATTATCATTAAAAAGTTACGTATTTTAAGGGCTGCCTCCATTATAAAAAACCCTCATATAAAATTTATCATCTGCTAACAATTCTGCGTCACCATATTTAACTTGTCAACACGTGAGGCGGTCGATAAATCGATCGATACGTCAGGAACACTAGACTCCATGGTTAAGAAATGCCTATGTACAACATTTTATGCTATAAATAATATTTGTTTCAAATCAAATTAATTTAACTTTAAATTTGTTAATTTTCCTCAAATAACGTTTTAGAAATATATTATTTTTGCAAGATTTTTAAAATTGGAAATTACCGATTTCATCAATTTTACTGAAAAAAATCGATTTCGATCAAAATAATTCTTGTTTGAAATACACCCCAGAGTATTTTGCTTACTGGAAAAAGTAAATTTAAAATCCTTTAGTTTTCAATGAAAGCTAAAATGAAAGCTTCAAGAAATATTTTTTTCCTTTTTAAAAATTCATTTTAAACTTTACGTACACCGAATTAGTGGCGGTACGTACTATACAATATGGGTTTGGTAGACTAGCTTGAAGGACCCATTGTCTAGCATTTATTTAGTAGAACTTATATAATAAACTTAGCTTAGCTTTGGCACAAGACCATAAGTATGAGACACCCAGTGAGAATCGAACTCACTATTCCGTAATAATAAATTGTAGAAATAGCTGATTAGCCATTACTAAACGGCGTGCTTCGCCTAACGCTGATAAATTTTAACAACTAGCATTTGACATTATAGATTATTCCGACATAGTCGCCGATTAATGATTAACAAGTGGATCATGAAGATCATTATAATTGTATAGTGAGTTCAATCCTCACTGCGTGCCTCATATTTGAGGTCTTGTGCCAAACCCCACTTAGTAGATAATTCGCTGGTGACATTGCCCAATATATGAGCCGCAGTAAATAGACAGGATATCAGATGCCGATTTCAATGGCAATATGATCCCATTACATGTAGTGCTGTCGCAAACAGATCTTTTTTTTATTACTTGCGGCCGTTGGTACCAGTCTAAACTAAGCCTCATAAGTATTAATATAATTACTTTCGTTGTGGTTAGCAATATCGTCTCGAAGTGCATTCAATCCTCATTGGGGATTCGGTTTAGATCCATGGTTCCCGAAATGCCCCACAATGGGGAGTTTGAACTTTATGGGGGGCATTCGTGAATGTGTTATTAACAGTGATTTTTTCGAGTGAGTCTGTGTGAGTATGTGTTTGTGTGTGTTAATACATACATTGCCTATAGAGTATGCATACATAGAAATATTTGTGTGTATGTATGTATTACGTATGTACTGTATATAATATTTATGTATTTATATTAGTAACACAATATTTTTTATAAATATACTAAATGATAATATAATTACTGAAATGCCATTAACTTAACTTTCCTTAAGAACTTGAAATTTAAGTTAATGGCCTTTTAGGCTTAAGCCATATGAATAATTTAAATTATATATCACAGGTGAAGTGTATCAGGATTTTAGAGATGCTTAGGTGGGACATGGCCAAAAAAGTTTGGGAACCACTGGTTTAGATTCATGGTTACCTATGAATCTCTTGATATTGTGGATATTTTTCAGAACACTAACTTGCTTTTCTTGTTGAAAGGTTTAAATTGGTATTTTCATAGGAGTACATGGAATATTTGGGGAGATGTTGGGTGCTATAGCCATGTTATTATATTGTTTAATATCGACTCCAGTACTGAATATAATTTATCAGTGGCAAAATCGCGATTGTTTTTCTCAGGGAGCGAAATCAGTCAAATGCAGGTTGTGTACTGTGGATATTTCCAAACCCTAATCTCACGATCGCACAAAGCCAAATTGCACCAATCTTGCTTTAAACCTAAGTGACGTAGCGACAAGTATTTTTGAAAAATTAGATTGTAGCGTTTTATCTGTCTTTGAATACTGATATCCAGTATAGGTTGGAAATACTAGGTGTATTCCAGAAGTTTTGAAACTTTTTCAGTGGAGATATTTATTAATTTCAAAGAAGTACAAAATGCTAATGTCTTTAAAAGTATGATCCTCTGACTTCAATACACTTGTCATAATACTCCAGTCACTTCGTAAATGTCTCGAGGAGGTCATCTAAATGGAAGGTGTCTAGGACCCTTGTCGCAGCCGTCTACATCTCGATTGAGGTTCTTCTTCAGCTTGGGGAACAGCCAAAGGTCACAGTGAGTAAGGTCTGAACTGTAGGGAGGCTGAGGTAATGTTTTGATGCCCATCTCTGTCAACACAAAACTTATTGCATAGCGAGCTTCCAAATTGTCTTCTCGTCCCGACTGCATTCTGAAAATTAGTCAGTTGTGACGATCAGTATTTAGCAGTCTGAGTTCAAAGAGCTTTTACAGTCATTTCCTTCAATCTGGATTCACAAAAGTTGGCAGGCCATCTTATTAGATGTATATTAATGATAAACTAAAATTACAATAATCTAAGTTGTAAGTGCTTCTTCTAATGAAAAGTCTCAAAACTTTTGGAAGACACGTAGTTTGAAGCTATCTAAACCCATGTCTGACACATTTTCTACGTAAGCCTTTTGTCTTTTGCATCGAGTGTGATCATCGAAAGAGTCACGCCAGTAATGTTCATTGCACGCATCGCTTTCTATTTGTTCAATGAAGAACGTGGTTATTTGTCCATGATGCGCCAATAAATGTATTCAAACTCAGCCGCACGAAACAGTCTGCGATCAATCTGTTGGTGTCGAACCACTGAACACTTTTAATGTCCAATCAATTCAAGAACCGATTTGAAAGTGAGTGGTGGTGGTGGTGGTGGTGTGTGTATGTGGGGGTTCTTCCTCTCACGTCAGCCCGCTATGTCACGGTCGGAAACCTATATCAGGCTCAAACATCTTACTGTGGAAATGATAGAAGACCTTTCTTGAATAAGGTTTATCAGAACTCGATAAACCTGTCTTTTCGCACCAGAATGATACAGCCCATAGATTATACGATGTTACTAACTCAGTATCTTCATTTTCTACCTTTCAAAATTGATTTCTTGTATTTTTACCAATATTTTAATGCTGGAGGCCCTCAACCCAAACAATATTTTACAGTAAAAATATGGAAAAGTATCTAATCTGTCATAGCTTAAATAGCAGGGTACATTGGGTTATCGGGTAGAAAAAAAAAAGAAGAAAAAAATTCTGAATTCCAAACAGTGAAGAAGAAAACGAGAAGCCATTCATCTGTATTTCCCAAGAAAGCATCCGTAATACACAGATAAAAAAAAGAAACATAATTCATGTAGAGACATGATCGTCTATGTACTGAAGGAAGATGACATAAAAAAACTGACTTGTCGGTAAAACATTGAATGGCCGTTTTTTTCTTATCTTATGTTTAAATTAAGCTAAAAAAAGAAGATAAATATTTTGTTGTTGAGAAGGATTTAGCACAAAATCTTGAATGATAACCACTAGTTAAGTATATTTGGAAAGTAATTACGTATTTCAGCGTTATGAATTAGTCAACCAACAAGACAGAATCAAGGTTAAAAGATAGGAAAGTGCAACTAGAATTGGTTTACCATTTCTTTTAACCGACAGTGTGTAATTTCAAGTGCATTTCAAAGTTTAATTGGAAATCCTTGCAAAGAAGGAATTTGGGTTCTTCATGAGTTTTCGCTTGAAAATAATGAACCCCCAAGCAAAACAATATGAACGTAATATATTTTTATAGTAAAATGTACCAACAATATATTTTCATATAAAAAAATTAACAGCAATTCCTATTTATAGTAGAATTACCGACAATACATTTTATAGTAAAATGTCGAAGAATACATTTTCTCCGTAGTTAAAGGCATACAATTGCGTTCAAAATATATTTAGTGGAAACCATTAAATAAGAAGTTGATATGCCGCTAAAATCAACCAGCCAACCAACATGAAAGAACTCTTTCATGATATTAATCCATATAATATCCTACAATTTCTGTATTCCTAAATATAACTTCAACAAAATAAAACACACATATCATTGTCTCTAGTAATTATGTCCACACAAATATGTATATGCAGAAAAGCTGTGTTTCATTTAACATGTATTCAGTTGTGAAAGCAAAATAACATATATCATATTTTTATTACTTCAAAGCTCCCAAGAAAATTAAATTCTGGTATTAAATGACCTATAAGGAATTGCTATACCGTTAAACAAAAATAGAAGCAACAAACGTCTGCGGTATATGATGTTGAAAAGTTTTAGTCTGGCAAAGAAATGGAAAGATTTTGGGCAGTTGGACGAGCCGAGAACATTTCAGATATACTTACGCAGATGTCTGTTGTGGACTTCTGCCAAAATAAACTAAATTATCAGAATCCAGTGTACCCCATTGAGTTAAGCTCAGTAAATATCTCCATAATGAAACACACATGTTTAAGTAGGATGTTTTGTGCTAACATGTTATGTAAGTTCAGGATTACATCAATGAGAAAATCTAAAAAAGACTCATATCCTAAGTGGTCATAAAGTAATAATAATAATAATAATAATAATAATAAACGATTCTTTACATTGGAATGAATTACATCACAAGCAATGCAATTTCATTTTAAGTGTACACTTGAAACAACCGAGATGTGTTTGGCCGACGAATATTCAGAATACCAGGGACAGGGCATACAACAAATAAGGAAGTTTCAAGGAGAATTGGGACTGCAAAGAACCTGTTGATAACAATCAGAAATAGCCAGCCGAAAACCGTCAGACATATAACGAGGAAAAAAAGCTTGGAGAATGTAACACTCACGGGGCGCATCGAAGACAAGAGAAACAGAAGAAATAGCGAGTAATCTACTTGTCAAGTTTGAGAAATGGACCAAAGAACAACACACACACACACACACACACACACACACACACACATATATATATATATATATATATATATATATATATATATATACATATATATATAATAGCTGAGACAACTCGTATTCGAGGATACTCGTCTACTAGGGCTGCTAGCCAATCCCCATTGCAGGCGCTCGCTCAGGCACATTTGTGTTTTTTTCAACACCCACAGAACCCACCTCTGGTTTATACTGCATCTATGCTGGTTACAGTTTCTGGAAGAGAGCGTGTTATCTTGTGTGATCAAAAATCTGAAGAAGACCAGTACGCTCAAAACCCCGGTCAGCCTTTTACGAAAAATAATGCAAACCCAATCTCTATTCACTCCAAATCTGTAATCCTCTGTAGAACGTACGGTCAGCAACCACTCATCGGATAAAGATGTGTTTGAGAAACATAACAGTGTGTGTACAATAACGTTCTTAAGGATAGAGGATATAAGTGCGCCGAAATTCAGTTTAGAGAATTTGATGATAGTAATTTAAAGAAGAGAAATAGAAATAAGAAGATCATCTGGTACACACCACCATTTAATCAATTAGTAAGTACTAAGTTAGGTCATAAGCTCCTCAAATTAATCGATAAACATTTTCTAAAAGCAACCCTCTTAATAAAATATTCTATAGAAATACATTAAAACTTAGTTATAGTTGCACCAATAATCTCGAGGAAATCAAATTTGTGCAACAATAAAACTCTAAACTAATTTAATAATTTTAATTATAATGCAAGCACTAATGAAAATATTGTTAAGGACAGTAAACAGTGGAATTGTAGGAATCCTAACCAATGCCCATTGTCTAACAAATGTTTAACTGAATCCCTTGTGTATATTTTTTCTATCTTTACAATAGAAAACCCGAACGATCAAAGGTTTCATATTTGTAGTACTAAGAATTCTTTCAAAACACAGTGGTATCAGCACATATCTTCTTTTACTAATACTACTTACAGAAATAACACTTCATTTTCAAAATATTTTTGGAAGTTGAAAAATGAAAATAAAACTCCTAAAGTTAAATGGAAAATTTTAAAACTGGCAAGAACATATAGTTCCTTATATGAACCTTGTTGTCTGTGTAAACAGGAGAAAATGCAGATTATCAGGGTTTTCAATAGGGATGATTTATTACATCGAAGATTTGAATTAACGATTAACTGTAAATATATCTTACTTTTGATACGACAATCTTGCTAGATTTTGAAATTTGATAATTGCTTTTTCTTATATTTTAGAATAACCTTGTTGCTTCATATCTTTTGTATCTTTTGTTTGTAAGATCAATTTTGACTTAGTAGTTTTTCTACATTAGGTAACAGTTACATTTTATTTCGTATGATTTATATATTTTAATTAATTTTATATGATCTGCATGCTTAAAGATTTATTTTGATCTAGTTATTTAAATAATTTTGTTTGATCTTTATATTTGAATAATTTTGTGTAATTATTTTGATTTTTCATTTTTTTTTCATTTATTAAAAGGCCATATACCAACTATAAAATTGGGAAATTCTAACT
Source organism: Acanthosepion pharaonis (assembly GCA_903632075.3). Lineage (NCBI taxonomy): Eukaryota > Metazoa > Mollusca > Cephalopoda > Sepiida > Sepiidae > Acanthosepion > Acanthosepion pharaonis. Next base: position 1,272,106 of record CAHIKZ030005303.1, read on the forward strand.
TGCGGTTTATCTAGAGCCTTGTTAAATTATGTTTCCTTTCTCATTGGAAGTGTCATATGTCTTATGGTTACATTGTAGCAAACTTAAATGTATTAAATATAACGTCTAAGCTGTCAACGATTTTAAATATGAGGGTCATGACCTCTTACTTAAGGTAGAAAATTTTGATTGGTGGATCTGATTATAAACAAAACAAATTAGGCTGCGATCTCCTCCCGCTTCTTTCTTACCTTTTTTCCCTTATTCTTTCTTTTCTCTGGAAAAGAGAATGAATCTTGTGACTTTCTTTCTTATTCTTTATCTTTTCTTCTTTTTTTCGCGTGAGAAGAGGTTCTATGTGGTTTTAAATTTCAATAAATTATCTACTAACCAGTCATTTCCTAACGCCTGATGAGATGTGTTGGTACACATTGAAACATGATTGCAATTATGTAGCTTTTATTCTCATGTTGATGTAATTATCCTAAAATAAAGAATATCGCTCTACTTTTGGATTGATCCTCTTTTAAATTAATGTTACGAACGTTGGAATTTATATTCGATTCGCTCTCATTTCATATATATATATATATATATATATATATATATATATATATATATATTTTCATCCTCTCATAAATGTAGTTCTGGGTATGCTTATAAACTACATCCAGCAACAAGGTTTCTGATTAGGTGGTTTTGATCAGCGTGAAATACCTCTTAATTGCTATTATTCCCTGGTCCATCCTGACCCGGAGTGGTAGCAACTGTTAGGGTCCCATCTGTGGACAAATAGTAAACCGCTAAACAAAAATAAAACGCTATGAAAGTATAAAAATGTTTTATAGTAAAAATACCAGAAATCCATTTTTTATAGAAAAAATACCAATAATACCTATTTATAGTAAGAATTACCAACAATACATTTTTTAGTTGTTTTGTACAATTTGTAGTTGAAGACATACATTTGCGCTCAAATTATATTTAGTTGAAGCCATAAATTTGTGTGCAAAATATAGAGGTTGATGTGCCGCTAAACAAATTCAACCAAGTCTCATAAATTAATATTTTTCGGTCTATTATCCATAAGTAAATATATTTTTTGTTTTAATTTCAAATACACATTTTTTTTTTTTTTTGCTTTTCGTTTGTATTTATTTTTTGGGATGAGACCAATAGACTTTTTCCATGTAGAAGACCCATAGAAAAGAAGGTACGTCCAATGAATTTTCGATACCTAATGTTTAAAATGAATTTTAAAAATGAAAAAGCATCCTTGAAGATTTTATTTTAGCTTTAATTGAAAGCTAAATGATTAAATTTACTATTTCCAGTAAGTAAAATATTCTGGTGTATTTCAAATAGAAAAATAGAGAAAAGTAATATAGAAACATTTCTTAACGACGGGTCCTGTTTTTCTTTTATCTTTATTGACGTATCGGTAAGTCCTGAGGTGATGACAGCTAGTGTGGATGAACAGAATTGACATAAATTTACAAAATCTAAGTCAATGCATTTTTTTAACTACCTAGTAATTTCTACAAATTAACATATTTTCAGCAATTATTTAATATCTTTTTGTTATATTTCAAGATGCTTCATGAAATTTGGGTTTAATTTCTAGGTTTTTAAGTTTATTAACTTAAGCAAAAAATTAATGCACATCTTCCTTCTCTAATCTGCACCTTTGTAGTTGTATCGAACTGAGGTAAGTGAAGCTGTTGAAGTAATTGTTGTTGAGCGATGGTTAATAGGTTCATACCAAGATTGATGTTGGAAGAGGTCAAGTTTTATGTGAAACTACCACAAAAAAGTTATTATGAATATTTTTCGAAATGGTAGACATTATAAACTAAAACTGAAAGAAAGAAGTGGAAAATGGAAGAATGATGGGAAAAGAAAGAAAGACAGACAGAAAAAAAGAAGTGGAAATGGAAGAAAAATAGGAAATAAAAAAAGAAAGAATATCTGGTAATGAAAGATGATAAAGAAACTATTGTCTAGATAGTTATAGTGTGAAACAGACAAAAAGGAGGGAAGCGGATGAAATAGAATGAGAGAGAACTATTGTCATCCCCGAAGGTATTTTTTATTTTCCAAGAAACAACCTAAATAACATATTTCCAAAAATTTACTGTAGGAATTGTTTAATTTTATTTTTAAAATTTTTATTGAATTTTGAATTATATAAATTCACTTAAACACAAATACTCTTGGGAAAGTTATGAACCAACTTCATCTCCACAAATATAGGTAAATTAGTAAGACTTAATTAGTAAGTATCACTAAACCATTATTATCTAAAAAGATTCTTACGATCTAAAAATATTTAATGGCTTTAAATAACCTGCAAAGAGTTGATAAGCCATAGAAAATGAATCTGTCAAAAACAATCAAATGACAATTGTGATACTGTGCATACGTCATTGGTAGCTGCATACTTCTGATGTTTTCCTTTTTCCTAATTCGTAATAGTACACAATTATCGATGATGTAACACAATTTCAAGCTTACCATTTGTATTTGTTTGTTTGTTTTGTTTAATGGCTTATCATCGAGTGAGTCATCTAATGTCAAAGCAAGTAGGGTTCTGTATTATTATTAGTAATGAAATTAAATTAAGTGTTTTTAACATTATAGTCGTATGAAAAGTTGTAGTTAGTTTTTGTATTTATAAACTGGACTTACGTTAAAAAAATTTTTGTTCAGAATTTGGTAAATAGGTGTGTTTATTTTAAGAATTTAAAAATATTATCTGGATTGTCCCTGTTAAAGAGTTCTCTTAGGTTATTCGTTTGGCAATATTTGATTCGGGTTACTTTCAGGTTCTTACATGTCAGTATATAATTTACTGTGTAAATTTCTTGACATCTCATGCATATTGGGTCTTTCTCCCCTCTTAGCCAGTTAGGGTGCGTGATAGATGCGTGCCCTACACGGAGCCTGGTTAGTATAACCTCCTCTTTTCTGGACAGTGCATAGCTCTGCCACTTTCATATGGTTGGCTTCATTTTATGTAATTTATTGTTTAGGTAAGAGTTGCAAAGCTCTTGCCAACTTTTTTTCCATATATTTCTTGATGGTTTGTTTGTAGTTTGTATATACCATTTCTAATTAAAGCCAAAATATAGATTAACTCCTTAAAAAGTTAGGGATCAATTTGACACTTCATTATATAATGAACAGGAGACCCATTTCTAAACTGATAAAAATTCAATATGATTCGATTAAGACAAATGTGCGTACAGGAAAATCAAATGAATGCTAATGTATAAAAATTGCTAAAAGACTTTCTTCCTTATTTCTTACGAGCAAACCAATTAATTTAAATAATGCAGAATTCATTTTGTCCCGATTTCACTTCCGATTAAGCAATTTTGAACATCCGTTTTTGTTGTACATGGGACTTCGATTTAAATTGTCAGTATTTCGATGGAAACCTTCGTGAAAAATATCTTGTTGTTATTATTGAAAGCTTGTCAACGAATTTTAAATGTCGACAGTATAAATTTAAATGAGTATTTTATTGAATCCCGCCAAGAACATAAAAATTGCTGGCATACTCAGTATTCTTACATAAAAAATGAATGTTCTGAGTGTCATAACAATTAGAAAAAGAAAGAGACGTTTCATATAGCCTACATGAAAGGCACTGTCTGCAGTATCTGCCAAGAAATTGCACAAGACGAAAAATGTGAGAGTAGCAATAGAAGAGAACATATATGAAGGATAAAGACAGAGCGAGAGAGAGAGAGAGCGAGAGAGAGAGAGAGAGAGCGAGAGAGAGAGAGAGAAAAGAATGAAAATGAGGAGAAGCAGAAAGTGAGAGGTAAATCCCAAAATGGAGTTCTTTTACTTTTTCTCTCTATTCACCATTGTACTTGTCGCTATTAATGGCTTGCACGTTCCTTTTGTTCAGGAAAAGGGTCAGCTTTGCAACAAAGAGAGCAATCGCCTTTTTTCCAAAGATCTGCAACTCATCAGATTCCTAGTTACCCAATTTAGAAACGTCTAACTGTAAATTGAATGTTTTCTATAGAGAAATCGAAAAGAAACTGCTTTAACCTGGTAGAGGTCGCAATGATTTTAATTAAAAATGTACCCAAATTGAAGTCAGCCAACTATCAAAACGATTGAGATTCATTTATATAATGGCCACAAAAGAATGGCTCAAGCTTGGAAATTGGCTACAGGATTACCAAAGAAAAACATATGATCTACAAGTGGTCGTTCTTATTTAGGGGAATAATCTATAAATTGCGAACACACAAAGGCTTGTATTAGGAAAATAATTTTCCCTTTTTTATCACGAAGATTCAGAACACAAAAAGTCAAACTCTCCTACAAAATGGATTGAGGGAAAGCGAGAAGAAAGGATTAAGTAAAAACTGCAAGAAGATAGAATACATGGCCTTAGCAAAAGAGGCAGCCCAAAATGCAAATTACAAATCGGAGATACCAAAATCAAACACATACAAAACTTTAAATATCAAGGAAGTGTTCTAACATCGAAGGCGCATTGGGATAATAAAAGATGTCTTCCAAAAGCTAAGCTAAGTATTAAGAAACTTAGATACAAAGCTTGAAACAAAGAAAACAGTACTAAACTGTTACGTGATATCTGTCCTCCTGTATGGCAGTGATGCTGAACAATCTTCTCAAAGAGGAAGAAGACATTTGAAGCAACAGTAATTTGATTCTACAGAAGGATACTGAGGATATATTGAACTGTATATATTATCAATGACGAAGTTTTAGAGAAAATGGAAACAAAAAAGTAACTTATGCTTAACACCAGGAAGAGACAGAAGAGATAGAAAATTTTAGGGCATGTAATGAGGACAGAGGGCTTGGAAAATCTGATACACACAGATTGGAGGCAAGAAAGACACAATCTGTTAAGAGCTACGAAGAACAAGAAATTGTAGACAGAATTAATAGCGGTAGCATAATTAGAAAAAAAAATCGGATTTAAGGTCTTATAAGAAAGGACAAGAATGGCCATATTTTGGTTTCGGATGCAAAAGTTATGCCAATGAAGGATTTCTGTCGCAGCCGAACTTTGCACTCCAAAAGCCAATCGGATTAGTGTTATTAGTCACACGTGGCTCGTGCGATGCGTAATGTTTGCTGCTGATTGGCCCATTCACGCTCCGGGGTCATGCGAGATCATGTGTGAGTTTTCAGGTAGCCTACTTTTATTTCAGGATTTAACACTCATTCTATGGTTTTAAAAAGGATTTTTTAATGTTTCAATATAGACATGCATTACTTTCCATGTTTTTTGAATTTGCACAGTAAAGTAAACGTCAAGGCCATTTTAAAAGGTATTTACAGAGCTACATGTCAAATTTTACCAGAAAACTCAGTAAAAACAAAGTGAAACTGCTGCTTTATAGGTGTTTGTAACCCATTTAGCCTACTAAAGCATAGGATTGAATTCAGTGAGCAATCACTAACACATTTCATGTCACTTCACGCCACCACTTTTAAGCCAAGTGGACAGAATCGGCTCCCCCACCAATTATCCAATTTGTCCAATTTTTCACATTTGATTGCATTTTTTCATTCGAGGGGACACCGGGGGACTGTTATGTCTTTGCATGCCGTTTACGTGTCGCAAAAGGCACCTACTCGCTATAATTTTACTACTGCGCATCGCTGCTCCAAAAAAAGTTCTCGCACGTTTTCGTCTAAATTCGTGCTACTTAAACGCCTTCATCATCCATCAGTAAATGAAATTAACATTGCTTCAAATTTTGTTCGTAAGAAGTGTAAAACCGCTTGTATTTTCAACTTTTGATCAATAAAACTACCCCATATCTCCTGGCTGCTCAAAATTTTCAAGGAAAAATGAAGCTTGAAAATCCCATTATCTGATTGGCTGACTTTGAGAGACTGCGCTACATCGGTGACGACGTGAATAAAAAAAGGCAATGCTTATTTTGGGATAAGGAACTACACAGCTTTCATATTTATCAATAAAAAAAGAACCGATAAAATAAAGTCGCCAGATACTATTTTGAAACGTCATCCGCCACTGTGCACTGCTTTGACTAACCCAGCTGGAAGTTAACCAATCGCGTCAACTGTTCAAGGTTGCTGCGAGCTCATTGGCACGGTTGCAAGCGTTTAACCTTGGGTCCATCCAATCATACACGCGAGCAGTTCTCTTACGCACGCGTGTGCACATGCGTACATACGTCACATTAGTATGTGCACTCAAGGTCAACCGGCCAACCGCCTCTTTATACCATAACTCGCACGCGTGTTCACATTCCTCCGATTACTGTCCCGCACTTGGCTCACTTCATTCGCTTCTTACGGAAACAGCAAGTTGTTGATTACGTATCCAAACTGTTTTTTTTTTGACTTCTTAGTTACAACTACATCCGTTTCCGCGTTTATCGAATTTACTTCCCAAATTACATACTACCGTTTTAGCTATAGTTGAATTTTTAAAACTTCACTTTTTTTTTTGCTTTCGATCTCCTTTTGATACAGTTACATACATTTTTGGGATCCCTCTAACCTGCTTAAGTTTAGACTACACGTATTTTTTGCACTCAAAAAACCTACATACCTTTTATTACGTTTGCTTTTTTAAAATTGGTTAAAATTCCGCGTAAGAAAAGAAAACTTTTTGGACGACGCACGGCTGCTTCCACCATTACAAGAGCAGCAAGGGCAAGTGCTTTACGTAGGCTGCTCCCGAGTCAGGAGTAAGAAAATCGTTTACTCTCCAACAAACAAAGCTAAAAATATTACCTACGCAGAAGTCCTATAGCCCATGGTCGGTCACGTTTAAACGCAATGTACACACCTTTATGTCAGCTGCATCGTAGGTTCCTTCATTTTTTAACCCGATTTATTTAAAGGTCGTCATAGTATCCATTTGCCATTACTAAGACATTTCATTAAAGGTGTCTTGCTCACCACTTGTTCCCTCATCACTTAAACACCACTATAGCTGCATTCGCACTTACATGTCGACCACGTAACCATATTCAGTTGCAACACAAAACCAATCCGTGAGAAGGTCGATACGTTTAATTGTCAGAGAAGTCGAGTGCGTCCACGCAATTCAGACAAAAAGAAGTGGGATAATAAAAGAATAGCAGCATGCAGAGTTATAATATGCATTCTCTGCCGTACACCGTTGGCGTGTTTCTCCTCTTACCATAAGGGCTGCTTTAGGTACGCTACGTACGCTTCATGCTCACCTCAACTGGCTATTAAAAACTACGAAAATTTTGTGCCACTTACAAGTACTCGCCCCGGCACCTTCCCATGCATCTGTTATGCGGTTCTGTTTGCGGTAGTGGCAGCGCCGTCTTTTGAGCAAAAGATGCGTCTACCTTTCACGCTATTGCGTTTTACATTGCAACTGACACAGGGCTTCATGTAATATCTTGCACTCAGGAATGATAAAACCATCCCGTCGAAATACAAAGCCATCTGCCACAACTCACCAAAAACATCCTAAGGCCCGTGTTCGTATTGAACTTGACAACTTTTAATTGGAGGTGTTAGTAATGGCAAACGGCTGATGCTACCATGGCTGTCCATTGCTTCCTTTTAAGCCTTATAATTTTTTCTTTCGTTGTGCTGATGAATACTGACAACTTGTGTACATTACGTTTTTTACGTAGACGGCCATCAGTTCTACTAGATTTCAGCCTTACATGCGTGTACAAAATTAGTATGGCGGTTATGACCTACCATTCAGAGGAAGTTTACTCCCGGGCAACGCCGAGCTTTACTGCTAGTTAGAATATAAAGAGAATAGAACAAAATAGTGAAAGATAATAATCGTGCGACTAGTTTTTGTTCACTTCCCATTAGTGAGGTCCTTACGTATACTCTTTACGCTGTCTATAATTGGTAAACATGATCTTTAACTGACACACCACAATGGTTGACGGAAAAGTATATATATATATATATATATATATATATATATATATATACAGAGAGAGAGAGAGAGAGAGAGAGAGAGAGAGAAAGAGAAAGAGATAAAAGTACATTTTGACTGTTTAAATAACGTCACATTGAGTAGCTTGAAATTAGCTCCAGCAAAAGATTTAACCAAAAATAGTCACATCTTTTTCCATAAGGGAATAAGGGATCGTATATTGAAGTGTGTATATATATATATATATATATATATATATATATATATATATATATATATATATATTCAAACATCAAACACATCGAAGGACTAACCGCTCTTAAAGAAGCACTTATAAGAGAAAAAAAACACAAGACTCCCCCACAGAAGTTATTATAAAATTTATGGAACAATTGAAAAAATAGAAATAGATAGAAAAGATAACATTAGAAAAATTCAAGAGAAACATGAAGGCAAAACACTTCGTCCAGACGAGTTTAAACAGAAATTTACCAACACAGATAGAATAAATATATTAACCCATAAATCAAGCCCTATCCACATTTCTCACCCACACAAAACAGACATGCTTGCGGAGGTATTGAAGTCTCACACTTATACACACATCCATACTAATGTATACACTTACACACTTCATGCATACTTCCAAAGAACTAAAAGATAACATACACTTAATATACACACACAGACCCTTCCCAGCTACCAATAAAATTGTGAAAATGACCAAGAATAGAAATCTGAATCTCCCCAGCATCCATCTTAAAAACAAAATAAAAGAGCTCGTTTGACCAACACAAGGACTGACCCAAATTTACGATAAAAAACAAATGAAAACTACAGATAAAGTTCATTTTCTTCAGGAAGTCATTCATTCCTGTAGTTCACTGCTACTAACAAGCAAGAATTTATTTTCTCTCGATAATGGCCATGCTGGCCGAAACTAGTTGAGGAACCTAAATGAAATAATAAAACAAATAATATTAATATACAACACTCTGTCTGAAAATTTTAATTTTTTAATATTCTTATTGTTCAAAACACACACACACACATACACACACATATATATATGGTGAAAGTCTTTTTCATGTTCGAACCTAATCTTCAAATAATATATATATATATATATATGTGTATATATATATATATATATATATATATATATATATATATATATATATATATATATATATATACGAGTTGCGATGCATAACTTGTTGTCTAAATTACGCAATAATGAAAATAACATTGGCATCTCAATTTAACAGTCATATTTACAAAAATTACACAAAAATATTTTGAAATACTAAACAGTAAAATTATTCCATAAAATCGTCATTGTCTTCAACTACATCCTCCAGGCAACTCCGGAATCTCCTGCAACTCTTCTGGACGGTCTCCTTGTTCAAGTTGATGGATGCTGCCATAATCCTTGCCTTCAGTTCATTTTTGGTGTTACAAGGAGATTTGTTGATCTCTCACCCAACTGCACCCCACACATAATAATCAATGCGGTTGCAGTCTGGGGAGTTAGGTGGCCTAATGTAAGAGTTGATGTTGTCGCAAAAATTGTCTGACAGCCATGACTGGGATCTCCTAATTGCGTGACATGGTACTGAGTCCTGTTGCCAGATATAGGGTGTTCCAGCAGCCACTCTCTTAACCCAGGTCATCATTACCTCCTTAAGACACTTAATATGGGCCTCCGTGTTGAGTTTGAGGCCCGCATAAACAAATTTGGAAGTTCTTTTCTTACCAGAACGATCAGAGTGAGTTTTCCGAGCTTCGTAATCATCATTAAACTCATCCAACTCTTTCCAAATCCTCTACACTCTCCTCAAATTAACACCTAAACACACTGAAATATTCGTACTGGAGCTTCTGGTGTGAATGCCATGCAGTACAGCATGCCGTTTCCAAATTTCTGGCGGAGTGAATTGCGTCATGGTGCTTTTTTTTCTTACAGACGGTGCCTAACTGACCCTACTATACTGTGCAGTCGGCAAAACCAAATAACACACATGCACGAAATTAAAAATATATATATATATGCGTCAATATCTTTAAGAATGGTATGAATTCATTGCTTCTTCTGCAACTATGATTTAAATAGCAAGGCAGATTTGACTCTTTAGCCGAGATTGACAACAAGTCTAAAGTCTGAAATCAAAACCATCTGTGGTCTTGGGCTCTGATTTTTTTTATTGCTTTAAGTAACTTTCATTTCTTTTTTTCATTGTTCTGCTATCCATTCACAGAAACATCTCAATATTTACCCCTCCCCTTTTTGCCATTAGTATTTTCTGTCAGTGTAAAATTCTCTAAGTCCTCTTTCCCCATTATGTGTCTCAGACATTTAAACTCTCTCCTTCCCATTCTAAGAATCTTTTTTGGGTCGTTTCATTTTTCCCTTTTCAAAATCTCTTCCCCGTTTTTATCACATGCTCCGTATATGCAATTCTTAACATTTCTGTCCGCTTCAAATCCAATTCTTTATCTAATATCCTTATCTCTTAATTTCTTTTCTTTTTGCTTTTTAAAAATAATGTTCACCCTGTACAAGTTACGTGAGCCACACAAGGTAGAGGGTTACAGAGTAAGATATAGGGAAGCCTAACCCTAGATTGTAGTGGTCGTAGAAGTATCCTCTTAGGAGTTGGTTCCACAAAGGAGCGATTCGTGAGAAGAATCTGCTCCAGTAGAACTTACATATCACCAATGGGATGCGAAGGTGGTTCGTTACAACGGACGTAGCATGTCAGATTTGACTCTTAAGCCGTGATTGACGTGAAGGTTATAATTCGTGGGACTAAAGAATGTAGTTTTTCTGAGTATAGTTTCTGGAAGGTAGTTTTCGTTTATCCTGTATGTTTTCTGATTTCTCATGTTATTTTCTGCTTCTTCTTTAAAAGCAAAATACGAAAAGAAAATCCTGTCCAACGGTTAACAAGGATGAATATTTTCATTTCTCGCTATTTGGAAAGTGAGAATTCGCACCCTACATCTTATTTTCTCAATAAAAATATTTCTGGTCTACAGTTATCGGCATATTCACGATAGATGAAGAGAATTCTAGCGAACATAATTTTATAATAATTTGCTAATTATTCGACTGTCCTATTAACTAACAACCTGCCATTTCTGGTTGGATTTCAATCAAACATTTAATTAAGTTCATGTTCGTTCCCAGAAACTTTTTAAACGATATCCGTCTGGCATTATGTGATTTCCAGCCATAATTATGAAACCTATAAAGGGTAAAACATTCCTCTGGTCATCATTTGTAAAATAATTAAGTGAGTAAAAAAAAAGAAAAAAAATAGAAAAGGACCTTTATCGCCAGATTAATCTCGGCACACTTGATTAAAGTCAGGTTATCATCAGAAAGAATAATACTGTTGAGTAGCTCCGATATTCGTTTCATTTGTATCTATTAACTTTCTTATAGTGACAGAAAACTAACAAAACCATACCTGATTTTGCAGGAGTTATTCTATACTTCTAATATCTATGCTTAAACTCTTAAATTTTACTTGCTATTTATTTATTTTCCTCCCCGGTCTTTTGAACAGGATGAGAGGTTTATCCCTTGTTTCTTTTTTAGGATTCGGTTTCCGGTTCCTTCTAAAGTCTACTTCAACTCTCTTCTTCTAACGTCTCCATCTAAACTCTAAAGTTTTATTTATTATTTTATTTTTTCGTCCTCACAGACAGGTTTCTCATATCGTCCGGTTCACTCTCCTCATCGATCTTTTGAACAGTAGTAGTGGTTTATTCCTTGTTTCCTATTGTTTTCTGTAATAATAGTTTAATCGTGACGTATTTCTAAGTTTAACAGAAAGAAGAAATCTATTAAGTTGCTCCAATATTGGTTTCTTTTGTAGGGATTGACTCTCTCATATAGTGACAAAACTAACAAAGCCTGAACTGAAAACATACCTGATTTTAAATGAAGTTAATATTATTCTTTGAAATAATTCGCGGGAATTTTAATTGTGAAAAATTTCTAAATTTAACTTAGGATACTTGGTTATCAGTTTACTCGTTTTTTTTTGTTTTTTTTTTTTCGGCAGGATTATTAATCTTGATGTAATACTATTTGATTATTTTCCTGTTCTAACTTAGAGAGGAAACTATAAACTTAATTAGTCATTATTAATTCAATACAAATAACCATTTTGAATGAACTTAGTGTCATACAAGAAATGCGTCGTTGCTATGATCTGTGGTGGGTACGATAACTCCGATTTGTTTCGTGGGCCCTAATGTAACAACCACAGAAACATTAATGAACACAAACATGGATTTATAGAACAAACAATGATAACTATCTATTAGGCGGAACAGTGGCGCCGAGGAAAAGAAAGCAGATGAGAGACTGTGTCAGAGCAATCAGTTCGGTGTGGGAACGACACGCATCGGTCATAAATCACACGCGTAAACTTTTGGGGACGTATTTGATTTTAGTATGCGAAGCTCATACTTACAAATAAATCTAATTATCTATCGACGGAAGGTTAGTGCTCGTATCAAATTCCTCGGCCGTTTTAAGGCGCCACTTTGTCGTGTAGACGTGTTGTTCCTGATCTGTCGATGTGCTTGCTTTCTCCGTCGTTGCTATACCACTATCCGTTTAAATGTTGCTTCCCCTTTGCTTATCTCGGGAAAAATGGGCTCGACTTGACCAAAATTTTCTCCATTTGAGTGGCCAGACGTTAAATCTTTAATTCTGGTTCGTAGTTTTGTTATTTTACTGAAACTACACCCGCGCGTTTTTTTTTTTATTTTTACATTAGAGCATCTAAATGCCTAAGTTAACTAATGTTTTAATACTGTCCACATCTTTCCACACGCGGGAAAATACCTGTTAAAGTTTTGGAGGTGCGACAAATCCCTTCCGCGACGTCCTTCTACTTCGGGAAGATGGCTTCATATTTGACCTGCCTCAGGCATTTTGAAAAAGTGTACCCAACTGAATTTTCCATTCATCGTCTTCAATACAGAGATCCTGATCACACGCTCAATTCACACTTAAATGCTAAAGGCCTGCAGACTTTCATGACAATATGCTTGCAATGAATTTACAAAAAGCTGAAGTGGCTAAATGAACTGAATGTGGTACCATGCAAATAAAATAATTGCATGTGGTGTCATATGCCCTAGTCGACCAATGGATTGATAAGGCAATCATACGCCGACCAGAAGATATATACATTCTCACACCCATGGAGAGATACAAACTATCTCTCCCAAATCGCGATAATGGACAATTGGTAAACAAAAAAATATTTTAAGAACACTGTTCGATTGGGATAATCGAACAGTAATCTTTTTCCAGGTTCGCTTCGGTTTCAACACAAATACTGATCCACAGTTCAAGGACGAACGACAAGGCTTAGCGGATTTTGATACAAGAACTTTAATATGTACAGATATACAAAATATTAAAATAAAAGTAAATATAAGTATGAGTAAAACATCCGACGACCAGATCTCAAGACTTATGATGGGATATCAAAATATGCCTAACTCCAAATGGATTCGACTGAACCCGAACGGACAAAAATATAAGTATGAATTACTACGAATGCAAAAATCAGCACATAACCAAAAGAGATGCGATAGGAGTTACAATTATTATTTTGACATGTGGAAAGGTGTTTGCAAGAACATAATATTTATGGATGTATGTGTATCTTTCTAATACGGGTCTAAAATATATAATTACTTATCTTTATATTCAGTTCTCTTTTTTTATCATTTTCCTTTCTTTTCTTTTCTTGACACAAATACGATTTCCCACACCGTCCGGCTGTAACAGAGATATACACTTTCTTCCTTTCTTTGGTTTTCCTTTTTTTCTTTCCTTCTTTCTTCTGTTGTATACAGTTCAGTTTCCGAACCCGACTCGCTACAACAGGGATATACACTTTCTTCCTCTCTTTGGTTCTTTCTTTCTTTCTTTCTTTCTTTCTTTCTTTCTTTCTTTCTTCTTCTTTACACAATTCAGCTTGTAACAGAGATATACACTTTCTTCCTCTCTGGTTTTCCTTTTTCTTTCTTTCTTCTTCTTTACACAATTCAACTTGTAACAGAGATATATACTTTCTTCCTCTCTGGTTTTCTCTTTTCTTCAAACGCAGGCTGTATTCTCAGCGTACAAATTTCTCTGCGTCTTCAATTTGGGGTTATCGAACAGAAATACTTGTTCTTATATTTCTTGTCCGGAGTTGCCTGGGATGAATCGGAGAAGTTCCATCATTATCAAACGAGTCTTATCTTTCCATTCATAAATTATCAGCGCTTCGATTTCGAAGACAAGACAGCAACTGACTCCCAAGTAAATTTCTGACTCTCACGTGTCTTAAGTTTTGGCGCGAATTCCCGCTTACATCAGTCCCCTGTCTAGCTTCTGTCTAGACATTTGTTGCCACGGGTAATTGGGTCAGTCAACCTCTTGACTTGCTTTCACAAAATGTCACAAGACTTCCACGTGACCCCCCCCATTCTGTTGCTAGGCGGAAATTAACCTTAATATATGCGTGTATGCTTGTTTAGGCTATTTGCGTCCGTCACAGTGGACCTTCAGAGAATTAATAATATTCAAGACCTTTAGGATCCCTTTATATATGCGGCTGTTTCTTTTCCAGCAAGATGGCTTCATACATGTCATGAAAGGATTATTCTTCGCGTTTCCTTGACTTAATCCATTGATCCTATGAAATGGCTGATCGACAGAGTGCTATGTTGATTTCTTTTCTGTGGACTTATCTAAATTGCCAATCCCCATCTCTCTTTTAAATAACGTAATAATTATTGTGTAATTTAAAATATCTAGTCTTTAGCAGTTAATATCTTCGGATGTAAAGAAATTAATTTTCTTTCATTCACTCACAATGCAAGAAATATTTACATTTTTTTACACATAGTATCCTAAACAATGGGCCACGTCCAAAATATTAATTCTCAAGCAAATTTAATTTTAAATATTTCAAACTGTCATTCATCAATTTTGGATTGCATTACCTGTGATAAAAGATTTGATCTTTAAAGCATGACTCATATACACTACCACTAAGCTAAAACAGAGAGGTTGTAAGTGAGAATCTCAAGACGTTCCCAGTAAACAGCTGTGAGTGTTCTTGAGATATTCTCAGGCTTAAAACTGACATAAGGTATCGGCGTTAGTTACATTTTTTATCCTGAAATCACATAAAAGTAGGTTTTTCCTTTCTATTTCCTTATGTAAATGCTCGGGTTTGTCGATAATTTGAATAGCAGACAGCCAAGTTGTCAGCCATTTGCAATTCGTTTGTCTTCATGGCGTTTGATTTACTAACACTTTCGCTGGACAGAAATGCGCATGCGATTGTGGAATGATAAAAGGAATCACAAAAAGGTTTAAGCACAACATAGAGAATCGATATTAACTGAAAAAACTGAGCCGAAACCAATCAATAAAATCATTATATATATATATATATATATATATGGAACGAATAAGAGAGAAGAAAATTTTCACAGATTTAACGTTTCGCTATATAATTTAGCTTTATCACGGCACATATGAGAATAATATAATGTAATTCAATAATAAAAGTAGACATATTACAAAAGCAATTTATAGCCATCTACGGACAGACTGTTTCGCAGCTTATCAGTGTGAATAGCCATCCGATTGCTTCAAGCCGGGATCGAAAACCGACTGATTTTGTATCAGCCGGTGAATCTACCTCTAAGCCACTGGCGCATAGTAGGGATAACGGTAAATTTAAAGTTATAAAAGCGTATGTTTAGATAAATACGCCAGTGACTGGGAGAACTCGATTCGTTTTATCGAAGAGTCTTGCATTATATATATATATATATATATAAACCTAATTCAGCGTTATCTAAATATAATGATTTCTTCTCTTATCAGTGCAAAAATCGAGAACAAAGAAAATTACGTGCATAGTAACTAAAAATGTAAAAACCAAGATTATTGTTATATTTTAAAAAAGAAAAAATATAACATTAAAGGCTAATTATCTTTTAAACTCACCAACTACTCCTTCTTTTTAATTAGAAATGACTGGTAGGACTTAATATACATTGCATATAACATCTCTAATTCATAACCTGTTATCTCATGATTTTGCAGATTACTCTTGTGTATCATATAAATAAATTTATATTTATATATGTGATGTGGGCCCGGATTAGAGGTAAGAAAGATATATTAAACAAAAAGGTTACAAAGATAGTGTAAGTGTAAGCGGATCTTACTATGTGCTAGTGTCCAATATTGGTAGTCGTACGCGGCTGATACTACGGTATTAGAATACTCTCTTTCCTCCTCTTCTTCTTCTCCCTAGAGTGTTATATCGCATACTTTATATAGTCCTGGAAGAGTCCATGTTGTAGGCATGTTACGGTCTCACAATAATATGTATATATGTAAATATATATTCACGGGGATACAAAATTTTATTGGACCAATAAATCAGATATATCAAAATGCATTTCATAACAAAAATAAGACATTTACATGACAATAATGGGGTAACAAAGAATACATATATTACCGTAAATCTTCTATAAGCCTTCTTCCACTTTTTGGCAAACTACTAGAGATCCTAATCAACTCTGAATTGGTTAAACATCTCATATAGCAGGGTCTTCTTTCAGCGAGCAATATGAATTTCGCTCCTCTAGGTTTAATGCTGGTATATTAATGATTATTGCTGAAAGAATCTATCAAGCTTTAGACTAGTGAAGTTCGGGTTGTTGATTTAAACATCTCGAAAGCAATTGACAGGATTTGACACATCATTCTTTTTCACAAGTTGATAAGTTATTGTTATTTCCGGACGAATATTTGAACTGATTCAGTTTTTCTTATCAAATCGCGAAATGAAAGTTATCTTAAGCGGCCACTCTGCTAGATTTTTTTATACTGAAGCAGGTCTCCCTCAGGACTCTATACTTGGACTTACATTGTTCTTAATGTTCATCAATGATTCTTCTGATAGCATCAGTTCTAACCTTGATGACGACACAACCATTTAATAATGTTTCTCTTTTTTCTTATTCTTTCACACCCATTACCCCCTTGTTTTTTAGTGGCTTTACTGCTTTGCATAGGGTGAAATAATTTAAGAAATATTTTTTATTAGCAATACTCAGCACTGTAAACAGGTCTGGACTATAAGAAGGGGGACACTACTATTTTTCTTTTTTTATCTGGTGTTCAGCTACCGCTAAACCAGTTGCATTCATACACCTATGTAAATTGTTCATCGTTCCCTTGCGGATAAATACATGGATAATGGTTTTAGCGTTGCAATGGTTTGTAAATTAATTTAGTATAAAAACCCATCGAAAATCATTTAAAAAAGGATTTCAGTTATTTACAATTACGCTAACTATTACGAATAGAGTTTAATGAATTATTAATAACTTCTACAAATCTCAACTGCCACTATTAATCTTTCATGATGCAATTTGTCGTGCTACAAATATGTTTAAACATATATAGGTTGCGGTCGAAATACCTCACACATATACCATTCATAAGTACCAACCACATATATTAGTGGCAATGGCGTCTTCATCTAACTAACCTAGATCATTATGTGGGAGATATTCCTTGGGATATATGTTGTAGGTATTTCTGCCGTACCCTGTATTAACCTGCATGTTTAGTCACTTTTAGAATGTAGTAACTGCTGATAATTAAGCAAAATCTGCAATAACCATGTAGTAAAAGACTATTTTGAGAAAATATTCAAAAGTCTTAAGTTTAAGCGCATTAAAATGTTCATCCCCCCCTCCAATGAAAAATGTCTCTCGGTAAAGAGACAGCACTCAAATATTCCACTGTGGAAATAACAGGCTGTTCGATCACGCCTCGGTACTCATGGATTTGTTTCTTATGACGAAATGAGCTTAAAGCATGCAGATAAAGTTATTTGTGTATGCTAAGCAGGCATTTACCAATAATAATAATAATAATAAACACAAAAATAGTAATAACAAAATACAAAAAAGGAAAAAGACAAAGCAGGAGTCAAAGAAGGTGATTTTTTTTATAGAGGCGGTAAAACAAAGAATTGCTAAACGACTAAGATAAATGGCGCCAAAATGAAAACGAGGCGAAACAAAAGTGGGAGGAAGAATAGATTGGTTAAATAAAGCCTTTAAGAATAAGAATCACAAAGACAAAGAAAGATGAGATGAAGGGAAGATTGAGAATGTGTATAGGGAAAGAACGGAAAAGAGAAAAAGAAAGAAATCGAAGAATATGAGGAAAAAAGCGATATGGAAATAAGAAAGAACGAAACAGGGAGAAAAAAGGAGTTGATTCAGAAGAAAAAGAGAAAACAAGAAGAATATAGAGCCAAAGAGTGTGAAAAGATAAAGAAAGATAAAGAAAGTATTAAGAAATGTGAAAGGAAAGAAAGATCAAAGGAAGGAATAACATGAAATGGTTTTGCTTTATGGCTGAAGTAGCTGCATATTTCTTCCTTTTATTTGAAGTCGATAGTCGATTACAGGTAATAGCTAAAATTTCGAAAAAAATAATTTGCAAGGGTGGCACAGTAAAATTTCCCAAATTTGACTCTGTACCGTACTAACAATAGCTCAGTAAATACCAAAAATAAGAAAGAAAAGAAAAGAAACTGAATGAATAGAGAGAGAGAGAGAGAGAGAGAGAGAGAGAGAGAGAGAGAGTGTGTGTGTGTGTGTGTGTGTGTGTGTGTGAGAGAGAGAGATCGAGAGATCGAGAGAGAGAGCGAAGGAAATAAGTAATCAAAAGAAAATGATAAGAACCACAGGAAAAAAATCATTAATCATTTAGTCAGATTCTGGAAGTAAGTTGGGCCGAGAAATTTTGAGCACTGCCTTGTTGTATTGTTTAATATTCTACTAGACATAAAATGGACGTGGATTTTATATAGTTATTAAGTAATAAAATGATCCCTCGAGAATTATCACACACTGGAACTGCTGAAAAGTTCTTGACCCAACTAAGAAAGGAATTTTAAAAATTGTGTCTATTCATTTAGTCAGATTTTACAAAATTAGTTAGATCGAGACCTTTCCAGTACAGGAGAATAAATGTTGGCGCGATAACGAAGTGAAGTCGGAGATGATATTCAACGAAAAACTCTATAAATTTGATTTTTATGTTCCACCAATGCAAAGCTCAAGACCCAATCAAGGTAGATAGTTACAGTATGAAGTGTGTGATAAGAGAATGTAAGAAAAGGAAGTAAGAACTGAATATTAGGAAGATATAGAGGAGAGGTAACGAATTGAACTTTGACTTGAAGAGGCTAAGTTTGTAGAGTACATTGAAGCATCCATGACGAAGTCTGATAGTCAACAAAGTGGTTTACCTACACAAAAAGGACGCTTACAAAAATGAAAAGAAGTATATATAAATATATATATATATATATATATATATATATATATATATATATATATATAATTAAGTACCAAAAAGACACTGATGTTGATATACGAAATACAGCTTACTGCACACAAAGTTTTGGAATCATATATATATATATATATATATATATATATATATATATATATATGTATGTATATATCCCATGCTAAAATAGTTTCTTCACCCACTCTTCCAGCTAATTTCTTTCCTGTCAACTACTATCTTCCAAAATTTTGAATACAACATCAATCGTCATCTTCTTTCTCTTATATTGTCCTTTTCCCTCAATCGTGTTTTTTCTCATATTCTTTCACTGTAACTTCTTGCGTATATTTTATTGTTTTGCTTGGGGTTTAATGATTAAAAACATTTTGATCGACATTACATTTTGTTAAATGCAAGGAAAAATCATAAATAAGTTAGTAACGAGAACGTTAACCTTGTTTTATAGCCATAGTAAGATAAACGTTACTTTCTTTGCATTAGTATTAATCAGAAAACCGCTCTGAATAATCAAACAGTTAATTGGTGATAAGTTAGCGTCTTTGCTTTATTAGTTTTAAATAATTTAAGAGAAAGTCTTTGGGCTGACCAATTGTGCTTTGTTGGCTGAAATAATTGCGGGCGATATATATTTGCAGTCATAAGTCGGTCATTCTATCGATCTTATGGTCTGAGGTCAACGTCTCACACACGGTGCCTATGAGTAAATCAAGACGTGAAATCATGAACAGAAATGACAAGACGTGATTAAACGAGACGGAGGAAATCGCTACAAAAAACCTCGTTCATTCCTAATTAAAACAGAAGATTTAGAGTTTAAAAAAGATTCTAATTGAAAAAATGAACTCCGCTAACGAAATATATCTTCACGTGTGGTTAAAATGAAATGACTTCAAGTATGTCCTAAAAAACTGCTACTGTCTATCTGAAGCAAATTCAGTCCGAACTGCGAACATTTTGAGAGGAGTTAATTTGACGCAACAGCAGTCACAGTTGCTCTGAAAAATATCTATTCTCTAAGATTTCAAGTTACAATTACAAGTTGTGTCAAGTCA
>CAHIKZ030005303.1:1297500-1342500 GCA_903632075.3 Acanthosepion pharaonis
CGAACATTGGGCGATTCTTTTGAATGCCGATCAGTACTAAATTTTGAATTTGCTACTTCACACATTGAGGGCTATTTCTGAATGCCGATCAGTACTAAATTTCGAATTTTGCTTCTTGCAACATTGACTGGTTACTTTTAAGGCCAAAATCTACTATATTTTGAATGTCGCTACTTGCGAATTGACGGCTACTTTTGTATACCAGTCAGTACCAAATATTGAATTTCACTGCTTGTGATAATTGGGTCTTTTTCGAATACCAATTAATACTAAATTTTGAATTTCACTACTTGCGAAGTTGAGGGCTACATTTGAATGCCATTCAATAGTAAATTTTGTATTTTGCTACTTGCAATATTGACAGCTACTTTTGAATGCCAATCAGTACTAAATTTTAAACATAGCTACTTGCAACATCGGGGGATAGTTTTGAATGCCCTTTAGTACTAAATTTTGAATTTAGCTGCTTCCGACATTAGACGCGTCTTTTGAATGCAAATCAGCACTAAATTTTGAATTTGCTGCTTCCGATATTGGGGACTATTTTACAATGCCAATCATCAATAAATTTTGAATTTAGCTGCTATTTTTGAATGACATTTAGTACTAAATTTGGAATTTCGCTACTTGTGACATTGGGGGCTACTTTTGAATGTCCATCAGTGCTAAATTTTTAATTCAGCTGCTTCCGACATTTGAGACTACTTTTAGATGGCAATCAGTAACAAATTCAGAATTTAGCTGCTTTCGATATCGAGAGCGTCTTTTGAATGCCAATCAGTACTAAATTGTTAAATTAGCTGCTTTCGACATTGGGTGCTACCTTTGAATGCTAATCAGTACTAAACTTTGAATTTAGCTACTTCTGATATTGGGGGTTAACTGTCAGTATCAAATTTTGAATTTCGCTACTGCGATATTTGAGTCACTTTTGAGTGTCAATCTCTACCAAATATGAATTTCGCTACTTGCGACATTGGGAGATACTTTTGAATTCCAATCAGTACTAAATTTTCAATTTCGCCGCTTGACACATTAGGAGCTTCTTTGGAATGCCAATCAGTATTATTTTTTAATTTAGGTACTTGCGACATTGGTAGGCTACTTTTGAATGCCAATGAATATTAAATTTTGAATTTAGCTACATCGATATTTGGGGCATTTTGAAATCCGCCTGAAATTTTAAAATTCGCTACTTGCGATATTGAGGGCTTGATTTCAATCCCCATCAGTATTAATTTTTGAATTTACTTCTTTCCGCCATTTTGGACTACTTTAGAATCTCATTCAATATTACATTTTGAATTTGCTGCTTCTCACATTGGGCACTTCTTTTGAATGCCGATCAGTATTAAATATTCAATTTCGAAAATTGGCTGGCTATTTTTGAATGCCATCCTGTACTTAAGTTTGAATTTCGCTACTTGCGACATTGGGGGCTACGTTTAGATGTACATCAGTGCTACGTTTTGAATTCAGTTGCTTCCGAGATTTGGGACTATTTTAGATGCCAATCTATTCAGAATTTATACGCTTCCGATATTGTGTGTTCCTTTCGAATACAAATCAGTAATAGACTTTAAATTTCGCTACTTGCAACATTGGGGGCTACTTTTGAATGTCCATAAGTGCTAAATTTTGAATTTAGCTTCTTCCGACATGGTTGGATAGTTTTGAATGCCAACCTGTACTAAATTTTGGATTTCGCATCATACAACAGTGGGTGGGTACTTTTGAATGCCAACGTACTAAATTTTGAATTTCTCTATTTGCGACATTGGGGATTACTTTTGAATATCCATCGGTGCTAAATTTTGATTTTGACTGCTTCCGACATTGGGTGCTACTGTTGTATACCAGTCAGTAACAAATATTGAATTTCGCTACTTGTGATATTTGGGACACTTTTGAATGCTAATCACTATTTGAATTTAGCTACCTGTAAAATTGGGGTCTGTTTTTGAATGCTACTCACTAATAAATTTTCAATTTCAGTGCTTGAATCATTGGGAGCTACATTTGAATGTCCATCAGTGTTTTGAATTTAGTTACTTGCGACACTGGCAGGAAACTTTTGAATGCAAACCAATTTTAAATTTTGCGATATTGACAGCTGTTTTAGAAATCAAATCACTCTTAAATTTCTAAATTCGCTACTTGCGATGTTGTGGGCTTGTTTTCAATTCCCATCAGTACTGATTTTTGAATTTACTTCTTTCTGTCATTGTGGACTACTAGAATGTCAATCAATACTAAATTTTGACTTTAGCTGCTTTAGATATTGGGCGATTCTTTGAATGCCAATTAGTAATTAATTTTGAATTTGCTGCTTCCCGCATTGATGGGTAGTTTTGAATACCAATCAGTACTAATTTTAAAGTTGTGAAATTGTTTGCCAATCTGTACCAAGTTTTGAATTTCGTTATTTTAGACATTGGGGGCTTTTTATGAATGCCAATCACTACCAAGTTTGGAATTTCGCTACTTGCGAAATTGTGCACTAATTTTGAATGCCAATACGTATTAAATTTTGAAATTTTCTATTTTTGATATTGGGGATACTTTTGTATACCAATCAATACGAAATTTTTAAATTCGCAAATTGCGACATTTGGTGCTAGTTATTCAAAACTAGCACCCAATGTCGCAATTCATGAATTTAAAGCCCATCAGTACTAATTTTCAAATTTAGCTGGTTCCGACACTGGGGCCTACATTATAATGCTAATCAGTACTAAATTTGAATTTAGCTGCTTCGGATATTCGTCGCATCGTTTGAATGGTATCAGTACTAAATGTTTCATTTCGCTTCTTGCGACATTTATTGGCTACTTTTGAATGCTAGTCATTACTAAATTTTGGTTTTTGCTGTTTCCGACATTGTGGGATTCTTTTGAAAGCCAATCGTAGTAAATGCAGAATTTAGCTGCTTCCGACATTGTGGTCTTTCTTTTGAATGCCAATCTGTTGTAAATTATGATTTTCGCTGCTTCCGACATTGGGAATTGCTTTTGAATGCCAATCCGTACTCAATTCAGAATTTATCTGCTTCCACCACTGGGGGCTACTTTTGAATGTCAATCTTTTTTAAATTTTGAATTTCGCTTAAAAATATTCAGAAACCGTTATATGTATTTATGATTTGTTTTTTTTTTACTTTAAACGTTAGTTTTGTGGATACCGGTATTTGAGTAAAAACTCCGTTTAATTCATACATAATTTTGTTTCCTTTAATAGCCTGAATATTAGGAAAATGCGCCCTTCGATCGGCAGACGAAATAAAATGTTTAAAATAAACAGAACGTCTACTCAGATACAGGTATCCATTAAAAATGATGCTTAACGTGATAAAAAAATATATCGGATTAATAAATAAAAATCCATTATTCCTTTAGAAAATATATATGAATATATTTTCTTAACAATGAAAATAAAATAGGAAGTACTTGTTCAAAATTTAAACGGATTTTCAATAAAGCACGTGAAAAGTAAAAACAAAACCCACGTCCCTGTGCCCCGTTTAAGTATGAAACTCTTAAAGCAATTCTGAAATTTGATAACTGCCTGCACATCTTTCTTTCTCCCTTTCACTCTCTCTCTTCATTATATATATATATATATATATATATATATATATATTATATATATATATATATATATATATATATTCATGAATTATTCACACAAAAACAAAAGCAAAGGTTAATGATTTAATTGGCGAGAAATCCATCATCGCAAAAAAATTCAAATAATATACAAAAACCTCCTAATTTAAATAACTGATCCAAGTGCGACTTTTGGATAATAAGTGCGACATTACTGTAATTATTGAACAATATAGTTCATGCCACTTTGACAGAAAATTTACCAGTAAAAAATTCGTTCATCACCATATTTATATGAACGCACAACCTTTAAAAATTTTAAATCAAACTCAGCGTTGCTACTGGCGCGCTCCAAAAACAATAACTCATTTTCAATAGCATTTTCGGATACAACAATACATATATTTTCGTTGTCCTCTTATTACTAAGAGAAAAAAACAAGAACAACATCTATTCTATACCTGAAGATGTCTGTAGGAACAGACGAAAGCTTGTAGTAAAAATAAGAACTAATACGGCAGAAATTTATGGAAACAAGGATCAATTCATTCATAACGGATTCGGAGGTTTTTGTATATTATTTGAATTGTTTGCGATGATGGATTTCTCGCCAATTAAATCATTAACCTTTGCTTTTGTTTTTGTGTGAATAATTCATGAATTTGTAAATTGATTGCACGTTTATCGTAATATATATATATATATATATATATATATATATATATATATATATATATACGTGCGTGTGTGTATGTTAAATGAAATGATATGTATGGTTGTGGGCATTAGTAAATCAATTATTTCTCCTAACGCTGTTTACAAGCGATAAGATTACTACTGACAATATTGTTTTTGTTCTTGATCATTTGCTGCCTGTGTGGATTAATGGTTATCCAGCAAGTCTAGCAGACAATTACTACTGAGAAATTCGATCTTCATCTGGTGCGCTACACTGTGTCAGTGAATACCAAATGTTTCCTTATACGGTTATGGCTAATATTTCCATTACACAATAGAAAATATGAGTAAATTCTATTTGATATCCCCACTGGAAATTTCCCTGAAAACGACTCTTAAGTTCGAGGTTTTAAGTCATAAACAAGCAAACAGAGCAAACAACACAATCATGATATCGGATAAACCACTCGCTATTTCGAAAATCCTTTATTTCCTGTTACACTCAAACAGGAGAAAAGAAGAAAGATCGATGGAAAACAACCAATAAATATTAATAAACACAATGTTAGGGTCAAACACCTTATTAGTAAGTATACGTCGTTAAAAGCTGGCAGCTCACAAAAAGGCTTTACCTGATTAGGAAAAGATAGCTTAAGTGGCGGGAAATTATGTTTAGCTATAATTTAAAAATATCTTTTCCTAATAAGAAATCATTTCTGTTATTATTATTATTATTATTATTATTGGTTTTTACTAATTAATTTTATACAACGAGAATTACCTCCTGACGAAAAAAGCTAAACTATTATTTGTGATTTGCGTTGTCAGATTAAAAAAAATGGTTAAATGATTCGGAGAAAACGCTATATCAGATAAGTCGTTAACATAATTCTACGAGTTTTTCAGGTAAATATTCTTATTGTTGTTGGTTTGATCGCCACGTTTCTGTCGATTCATATTCCGGCATTTCTTCTTGTCTGAACTTATGAAATGCTTCTCAGAAATCAGATTATCGTCTGTGCTTATATCATTGGTCTGTGTAGTCAAAATGAAATAGTAAACCTGTAGTAACTGGTGTCTTACAAAGGAGATGAAGTGGCAACAAAGTTTTTCTATACTCATCGTAGATTGCTGAAATTCTTTGAACATAACGAGAAAGGAGAGCTTGGAAAACATAACACTCACTGGGTATACTGAAGGCAAGAGAGATGGGTGAAGGCAGGGAGCCACTTGACGAGATTGTGTGAATGGATGGCAGAATGGCGGTCAGAAGACTTAGCAAAAGGAGAAAAAAACTGCTAAGGGACAAAAAGGATAGGAACTTGTGGAAAGCCACGATCGTCTGTATCTTAAAGGGGCGTGGCACATAGAAGAATCAACACTCACCTAAACAGCAGCCTAATTTTTTCAATAAGGCTGTACTTTCTAGTGACACCTGCTTGGTATTGAATAACTTTAAAACCATGATTACTTCGCCATTTTCCTCGGTATTATTTTTCATTTTATTAACGTTGTCTTCTGGATGATTTCACATTTTCCTTGGAGTTCTGTTCTTAAATTTTTTTTTCCAATATCTCTTACAGGCTCACTGATATTGATGTGTACAGCTTTACACAAACTTCCTTGCAAAAACTTTCTCTGTTCTCAGAGACTAGAAAATTTCGTGATATCTGACAGCGCTTTACTCTGGTTTCCTTGCTTGGATTGCCTGAGTTATAAAATTTACCTTTTCTATTCTTTAGGACTGTTTGTATGACACGGTCAAATCTAAGCCATTTGCATAATTCTCAGTGAATCACCCTTCTTAACCAGTCATGTATATTTTATAATTATTCTCACCATCAACGCTAAACTGTATTGCCAGCAACTAGACCACGTGTACGATAAACTAAAGAAGGAATATCTTGTATTGGTCTATCGAGGTCAGGCTTTGTTTCAGCAAGACAATGCGAGGCCACAAACTGCCAGGTTGACTAAGAAGTTTAAACAGATGGACATTCTTCCACATCCACCATTCAGTCCCGATGCTTCTCCGAGGCGTATGGCCTATATTTCGCTCAATGGCACACTTCCTATGCGACCAGTGATTCAACACTTTTGATGGAGTTTTTTTTTATTCAAAGCCAGTTGACTGGTATCTAGGACAGATTCGGATGGTCGTCGGAAATGATGAACTTTATTTTGAATAATAAATGTTTATGTTGGTTCATAAAATTTTCTTGTTTTCTTTCTGCTTCCGAAATGAGTCAGGATTTTCTGGCCTTCCACCATTGTATTTAATAGTTAATAACTTACATAGCTTTTTTTTTTATAGTTTAATTAAATCCTATTCAACTATCATGCTAAAACTATTTAACACATTAGTGCATGGCGTCATGTTTTTTGAGAGATTGTTACGTAACATTTAAAATTCGTCATTAACCAGCAATTAGGTTAGATTATGCAAAAAGAGCTAAAATCTTCAGGAAACTGTATGCAGTAATGGGTTAATTTTGTTATTATCATTATTATTATTGAATATATGATGAAGTCCTTCACGAAGAAAAAGTCCTTCTCGTCCGAAGTGGGCTAGTCAATTAGTTTTGTAAAAGACATGCAATCTTCAATATTTCTCCGATTCTTCGAAATCCATTCGGTGACTCCAAATGTTCGGTTTCTAATATACATGTTCTGATTAGTAAACATTAGAAATTCTGTTTGTTTTTCAAGTTTCCTTTGTACAACAAAATCTATGCCACTTCATCTTTAATTCCGTTTGTTTGCCTCCTGAAATCTTCATGGCGGTTTTGTCTTTCACACTTTTGTTTGTGTGTTTTGCTGTTTTATAATCCAACTTATGTGCTAGGTCTAAATACGTTTATTGATTATCACTAAATCTAATAACACTGGATAAAACATGCCAAAAGGGACGAGCATTTTGTTGTGTCTATCCTCATATCTGAGAGAGAATGCTAGCTTCAAAAATTCACATTCAAGTTTCAGTTTTTTTTCAAAGATCGACCATTGATTATTGGCGCCAACAAGAAATATGGTAACATCTCAAACCACAAAGCAGCATTTATTTTATTATGAAAACTACCGTGATATTTACTAAACGAGGAATATGACAACAGTAAACCAAGTCTAGAAAATGAATATGGGAGATTAAGTTGTGCCATTTCTATAAGCTCTTAAAAACAGCCTTCAAGATACTGGTTTCATTTGGACTCAGATACTAAACTCTGTATCTTAATCACAATCCAAGCCAAATTGTTTTGTTTATCGCTGTAATGTATTTGCGTGTAATCGTTCTATCTTTTGAATAGGGAAACATCCCGAATGTTCCTTAAGCCGTATCGTATGAAAAGTACTTTCGTTTTTTACAAGCATTTACTCTAAAACATATTTAATGTATACAACTAAAGCCTATCCTTGTCTCCATTTATATTATTATATATTTAGAGGTATCAAAAGTATTTTAGTTTTCTTACAAACTTTTACATGAAAAGCTCTTTCATATATATATATATATATATATATATATATATATATATATATATATATATATATATATATGTGTGTGTGTGTGTGTGTGTACGTGTGTGTACGTGTGTGTGTTTTAATCGATTTCACCACAAGCAAGACAGTAAAGCCACTTAGGCACAAGGACAGTAGATAGAGATTGACATTAAATTTTTGCAGATTAAAAAGTTAGCTGGAAAGCATGAAGCTGGATGGTAATTCTACAAGCAAGATATGCGAGAAAAGTAACTCTTAGCATAGAATTTACGGCTACATCTAGCCAACTCGACTGCAAATTGATGAGATCTCAACGCCAGTCTAGTACTGTGTTTACCATAAAAAGTATTTATAGAAAAGACACAACTTTACAGTGGTGGGAAAGTGATTGAAACCGAGCCGCTAGATCAGGACCAATAATATTGCTGATTCTTCTTTGGATTTTATCAAGGAGCTCAAGGTAAATAGCAGGAGCACGGGACCATATGTGGCAGTAATATTCTAAGCATGAACAAATGGTAGAGTTATAGTTATGTGTAATAGATTCTGGAGAGAAAAATTGTCCCGCCCGACACAGTAAACCGACTTTCTTAGCAGCTGATGTCGAAACGTTATTTTTAATAGATACACATATTCAAGTTGACATCTTTAAAGAAAGAGAATTACGTTGTGTTAACACATTTCTCAATATGAATGATTTTATCGTTTTTTACTGAGAATAAAAACCTCATTCCAATCAATTTAAATTCAGTTTTGAATATAGCAAAGTATTTTGTTTATTGGAAATATTAAATTTAATCTATTATCTTGAAATTAAAACTAAAAAAAATCTTCAAGAAAGATATTTTATTTTTAACATGTATTTTAACGCTTTTCATATATATATATATATATATATATATATATATATATATATATATATATATATATATATATATATATATATATATATCAGTACTGTCCGAGTGTATCTTTTGTTTATGATGCCATAATGGTGGATACAAGTATTGTGATTCTGGCAATTTGGTGACATTTCAAAAGAGCCTTCAGGAAGTAAATGAAACTATACTTGACAGCACTTCCAAGAAACTAGCTTAAACGTTTTAGCCATATCATCCTGGCATCAGTTTAAACTGACGCCTTCGTCTTTAGATATTGTCAGTCCTATTTCCATTGCGCCTGGCAATATCCATACTACACTGTACAGTGATTGAATTCAAACATATTATGTCACCAACGTTTTAATCCTCTAGACCACTGAACTGTCGGACTTGTGGTAATATAGTATATGATTTTTGTTCATTTAGAATATATATATATATATTCACCGGCTGCTCAATAAATAAATCCTTCTGTCATTCATGGCCTTGTCGGAGATTTTTCATAGAGCAACATATCTACCAGAAAGGAAACGAACAGTTTTTATTATTATTATTATTATTATTATTATTATTATTATTATTCTAGAAAGCTGTTTCGCGTGGGTTGATTGTCAAACCAAGCTTTATAGTCATTGATGAAAAAAAAAAAATGGAAAAATTGTGAAAGAACAGGAAGGCGGCTTCTGTGGAAGGATCAATCATCTAAAAAAGAGAAAAGATCATAGGACCCTGTTCTTTGATGCTACCGATTTTTGGCAAGTCATGAATGTGAGAAGACTGAATGTCCTGTAAATACATTGCGAAGACAGAGAAACTCCAAAAGTCTTTGAAAATCTTTTTATTAAAAAAGGCGGTTGATTTATTAAATTTCATATTGTCTGGCTCAAGGTTACGAGGAACGCTGCTACTAAAATTTCATTTTATCATGATGTTACAAATAATATTAACATTAATATTGGGCCATAAATAATTTTCGTTTTTTATCAGTTTTATTCGTAGAATTACTCTTAATTCAAATGTATATTCATCATTATATGCCATTAAGTGTTGTCGTTTTTCGGGCAACTCTTCAATACGTTTTAGGCAGATTTTGATGAAAAAGCGGTTTCGGCGAACTCCTGAAACAAGTTTTCATAAGAGAAAATTTGCCCCATCAAAGAATTTTGCAGCGATTGGAAAATGTAATAAGCACTTAGTACAAGGTCATGTGAAACCATTGAGTTGGGTAGAACGGACCAACCGAATTCCAAAATATTTTCATGTTTTAATCTTGCTGTATGTGGAAGAAAATGTTTCTCCTATTGACGAGCGCAGGGCACTTTTCGACTAAACCTTTATGGACATGTTACATCTGCTGGATGTATAAATGTGCATTTAGTGTTTAATTGCGTTTTAAGAATTCTAAATGAATAATACCACAACGATCTCACCACAAGCATAGCATTCGCTTTCTTCTATGTGGCCAGTTTTGGGGTTGGTTGTGGAGATTTATTTTTGTCTATCCACTGCTTTTTTGTGTTGAACATTGTCGTATGTAACCCACTCTTCATCACCTGTCAGGGTATATTTAAGAAACAGTTATGATGATACATTCGTAATTACAATTGTTTTTGAAAAAACGGAATTTACATACGGCTTAACTTAATAGATTACCTCATTTAGGTTTTTAGTTAAATTCTTCCCTAAAGTATTTCGTAATAAATAGCGAATACTGGACGAGAGAAGACTTGAGCCAACAGAGATATGTTAATACAGACGGATACCGAAGGATACCATGGAGTGAACATGTGAGAAATGGAAAAGTTTTAAGGAAAATAGAAACAAAAAGGACACTTCTACTTTGAATTAGAAAGAGACAATTTAAATTTCTAGGACACATAATAGGAAAGTGACCTTTGCCACATACAGGAATGAAAGGCAGATAGAAATAGCTAGCGACATATCTAACGAGTTTATGGAAGTGAGTGACAGAGCAGAGAGTTGTAAGAATAGTAAAGAAACAAATATTGCTAAGAGCTATGAAGTATGGGAAATTGTGGAAAGCCATGATCGCCAACGTTCTTAAAGGTCACGGTACATAAAAGAAGAAAGTATTGGAAACGGTATATTATACTGCTTGGCATTCACGCCGGAAGCTCCAATGCGAACATTTCAGAGTGTTTGAATGTTAATCTGAGGCCAGTGCAGTGGATTCGGAAAGAGTTGGATGAGTCTAATGGAGATTACGAAGGGATTTGAAGTGATGGTCAGGTTATACCTCTATTCAACCTCCCACAATGTTCCACGGGGTCAAGAGGGTGGCTACTGGAAGTCCCGATATCTAGCAACAGGACTCCACCATTGCCATACAAGCAGGAGAAACCAGTCATGGCTGCGACCACATCATTACTTACATCTGGCCACCTAACCCTCCAGACTGCTACTCCTTGATTATTATGGGTGGGGCGCAGTTGATCGAGAGGCAAAAAAAAAAAAAAAAAAAAAAAACTCCCTGTAACATCAAAGATAAACTGAAAGTAAGGATTATGGCAGAATTCACTAAGGCAACCTCCCAAAAGAGTTGTATGAGATTTCGAAGTCATTTGGAGGCCTTGATTGAAGCTAATGGCGATTTTACTGGATAAATTTACTGTTTGGTATTTCATGATATTTTTGTGTAATTCTGGTAAATATATCTGTTAAAATGAAATGTCAATATTAAATAGAACGGAAAGTAATGTTTGTTGAGTTTTGATGCATTTCTCTTCGTGCAGAAAAGTCGTTTGATGCCCGATGTGTATTTGTAAACGAACTTGCCGAAATTGTTTGCAATGTTCTGAAATAAAACGAAGTTATTCGACACCAGGTGGCATATCTTTGAAAGGATACACTTATTTTGTAAGAAATTACTTTTTCAATTTACAAATATGTAATGAATATATTTTTTTACAATATAAATATTTTATTATTTTACGGGTCAGAGTTTCTTACGCGGTAATTAGTCATGTTGCCTTTCAACGTAGGCCAAATCACGTTGAAACACCGGTCCCCGTACAATCACCTAGGTTAAGCAACGTATAGCCTGGTCAGTACCTAGATGTGTGACCGCTTGAATAAACTTGTATGTGCGGAATTATTAATCGGAGAACAAAGTTTCATTTCCAGTTGGGTTCGTAATATGTATAAACCAGCCTATTCTCTCCCAGCTATGTGTTAATTAGTAATACTTGTATAACTAAATAATTAATATCACCAAAAATAAAATAAAATTGCGTGCAAAATTTTTAGATTTCGGCATTAAATAACACATAGGAGGTTGATATGTCGCTAACACATAAACAACCAACTAACCTTTTAACGTTGCCATGTTTTTCTTTCTAGATTTTGTAACAAATGAATAAAATACGAACATTATCAGGATGAGACAGTGCTTTATTAAGTTTAATATCGGACTAGAAATTGTGTTATCTTCATGTTAAAGCATATTTAATAGTAATGTTGTAACACCGGTGTGGCGTTTTTGCTGTGTAAAGTGATCAGATATACACAGATAGAAATGTGGTTGTTATAAGTACATTATTTTTACATGGCTACTTCATTCCTTTTAGATTAAATTGTAATATTACATTGTATTTTTATTAACCCTTTTAAGTTACGTTATCGCCTTACCTTCAAAAACCAGCTCTTTTCGCACTGATATTAAATAAAATCACAACTTATACGATATATTCGATTTACAACTGAACTGACTCATGTCCTACTTAATTATATTCCCAAATGCAAGTGTGTCTGTGCCCAGTACGAATCAATATGGATCGGTCTAAAACTGTCAAAATATATTCATCAGGGCTAACTTTCATCAAGAACATCATGAACACATGGAATTTCACTTTTGAAGCCAGCTGAGATCGCAAGGAGACAAAATCAGAAACTGATATTGTTAAAAAGTAATTTCTCAAGGATACCTGTATTTAAGTAGACGTTGTGTTTATTTTCAGCAGTAATTATTTCGTCTACTGGCTTCTACACTCAACAAAACTTGTTAAAGAAAATGCGCCCTCCGACAAGATTCGTACCTGCGTCTACCTTTGCATTGTATTTTTATTAACCCTTTTAAGTGATATTATCGCGATATGATTCGGCGTACTTTGACCACTCGGCTACGAAGGACATCACAAAAAAGCAATGTTCTACTTTTCCTTTAAAGCACATTCATCGCTCAGACTTTCTCGAAAGGCATATCTGCCCAGTTTTGCAGCCGAAACGTAAACAAAGCAATTTCTAAAGAATTAATAGATTTTATTTTAATCCGAAATATTTTTATTACTTCAAACTTTTTTTTTTTTTTAGTGGATATCCGTATTTGAGTAGACCCTCTGTTTATTTTATGCTAGTATTTATTTCGTCTACCGGCCAGTATATTCGAAAAAACTTCCGGTTGGATTCATACTTGCGGCCTCTTTGCATGAGAAGCTATCTTCTTATCCGGCGTGCTTTTACCATTCGGCTACGAAGAGCTTTACAATCAAGCATTATTAACAGGTGCAGCCTTCATCATCAAACAATAAATCGCTGAAAATAATGAAAATCATTTCTATATATACTGTAACTATCCCAACATATTCAACCTTTCTCAATATTCACACGGCAATGATTTCCGAATGTAGGAAGAGGAAAGTTATTTCCATTCCGAGAATATCAATTCTTCACTTTTATATGCCAAGGCATGATTGCCCAGCATATGGAAAAAGATAGCTTTCCCATGTCCACCACCAAATCACAAGGTCGGACGTTAAAAGCAGCTGGTTTTCAGTCGGAGGAACCCAGCTTCTCTTACGTATAAACTCGATATTGGATGCTAACGTGTGTGAAAGCATAAAACAGCTTTTTATAAACATTTCTTTTTTTTATCTTAAAGCTTCTTAATTTTGAAGAAATCCTCATGTTTTCGGCATATAATAAAAAAAAATATTTTGTTTGAAATAATTCTAATTCAGGCACATGTTTTTAAAAAGCATTTTCCTTTTGAACAAGTGCTTGTGTCCCCAGGCGAAACGCGAAACAGGATATCCTGGCAATTTATATATATATATATATATATATATATATATATATATATATATATATATATATATATATCAGAGAGAGAGAGAGAGTGTGTGTGCTGGGGACGGACAGGCAGATAAACAGAATGTGACTGACTGCCTTTAAGTCATCAGAGAGAAATTGTAAAACTGCATGTTTAGTATTGTTTTTTGAATTTATAACTAAAAACACTTCCATTTCATACAGAAATACAGTTTTAATTCATCAGTTGTATCCGCACTTTTATCGTACTAATTTTACCCACACTTTTATCGTGCCAATTTAATTCACATTTTTATTATATCAGTTCTAACCTCCTTTTTATTATGCTAGTTTCATCCACATCTTATCAAGATAGTTTTATTCAGTTTTATCATGCTAATTTCATCTAGAGTTTTATCATACCACTTTCAACCATGCTTTTATGAAGGTAGGAATCAATGCCCTCCAGCCAGTTATTGGTTAATTGGTAGGACTTGTATCTGGAAAATCCTTGTTATTCTCAAAAGATTATTAATGCAATATTCAAACGCAAAAAAGAAAAGAAATATTCGTACTTCCGGCTTTAAAAAAAAGTGTTGATGAGCCGTAAAAAACAAAACAAAAATATCACTCAAACAAATATCAGATTAGTAGTAGATTAAAGCGTTAGTAAAAACATATCAAATTCCTTGGTAGTTGTGAGGTTAATCCCTGATTTTAGAAGTGTTGAAAAGTTACTTTCACTGGTTCAGTGGAAGAAATGAGCAAGCAAAGTAAAAATGAACAAGACTTGTGAGCACTTTATACAAGATGTCCCCTAAAGAGGGAACACTGAATTAGAACAATCTACTTTCGTCGATTTAATAAAGTATTCAGTTTGAAATTCCAAGAAAGTTACATAGTGCGAAAACAGACGCCTGAAGAAGGTCGGAAAGTGAAACGGCCAAAATGTCGTGATTATAAAAACCAAAATAAACAAAGCATATAATTATTACTACATTCATTTATCGCAGGATAGTGGTATTAGAGAAAGAAAGATTTAAAGACTGAACGAATACATCAGAGAACTCAAAGATGAAAGATGACAACACGAAATACACAGAAAGTATTAAAATCTGAAGTGAAATCAGCACTGGCCAAATTGAACAGAAACAAAGTGGTAAGGCCAGATGGAATCGTTATAGAGATGCTGGCAGCCTTAAATGATTTCGGCATAGACAAGATTACATATATGATAAATGAAATCAGCAACAGTAGTGATATACCGGGAAATTTAAATAGATCCATTTTCATACCACTGCATAAGAAGCCAGGTGCAAACGAATGTGAACTCCATACAATCAGCCTAATAAGCTATATAACAAAACTTATCATCCGAATTCTGATGAATGGAACGAGCAGCAGAATTTGACCGCAAATAGGACAGGAACAATGTGGTTTTGTTAAAGCTACTGGAACAAGAAATGCAATATTTATGCGATATTTATGCCGAGAATGATATCAGAAAGAAAAATACAAATGCAAAAGGATGTCTACCTATGTTTGATAGATTATGTAGAAACGTTTGAGAAAGTGTGTCACGAAAAACTACATTTTTAGGACGGGTATTAGAATAATCCAGAACCTATACTGTAAGCAAACTGCCTGCAGACGGAAAATGAATCCAGTAAATATACAAAAATAGAAACAGGTTTAAGACAAGATGTTTCGTCTCGCCGGGTTTATTCAACCAATAACGTGAGGTGATTATAAGAGAATTAGGTCCTACCAGGATTCATTATTGACGGTCACAAACTTAACAAGATTTAAAAAAAAAGATCAACTGTGATTGTTATGCTGCATTATTCGACGTACATGGTAAAACTGTGATTCATATTAGAGCAATTCTATATTGTTATATAATTATTTTGTAAATTTTCTTTTTCGTTATTAACACCATGTCTCATTTAATACCATCGATATCATTTGCTTTAATATACTGTCCAGTTTACATTTCCTGCAAATTTTGCACAAGCAAATCATATAAAACTGACTACTTCTTAATGATATTGGTATAATATGCATACATACATCTAGTAACAGGTACAAGACACCCCAACATATACACCAAAACATGAGATCCTATTACCAGTGGATGTTTACTAACTCAGATATAAATGACAAATATTTACCGATAGACTCAAGTATAAAGCCGACCACTCTTTACCTATAGATTAAAGTTTATTTCCTGTCTTTTGACACTCGCTCGCTAAATACAAAATACAAAGTTAAAACAGACAAAGCAACATAGACTTTAAAACAAGCAAACAATTTTTTCAAATTAGAATCTGTAAATTTGACTCCATTAGAGATCATGATCTTATCTGTTCCATTCATGGATTTTTTGTCCCTGGAACTCGTTGTTGCCAGAAGGTTCCAGCCGATTCAATCTACGGCTGTCTTCAGCTTTTCTCTTTTCTTACAGAATTTATACTTGAAGTTAGAGAAAAGAACAATCAAAAGAGTTTGTTAAAATAAAAACACAAATGAAAAAAAAAGTTCAATTATGCTATCAGCTTATTGTACAATCATAGCTCAAAATTATATGTTATATATATATATTTTTTCATTTTTAGAATTTAGACTTGAGATGTCAATTATGTAACTTAGGGAATGGGAATCGTGTTGGAAACGCGTTTTGTTTTTGGTGCCATTCATTAGAGAGACATTAGCAGAAATTCCTTGGCGTGCATGTCAGATAATCCGAAGAAAGAAGAGAGAAAAATAGTTTTTTTTCATTTTTTTTTTTTTTTTTTTAACAAATGCTTTTAGTTTTTTTAGAAAGATTTTTAGCAACTGCAACGACTTGTTATTTATTTTCGTCTGTCTCTTTTGAATCATTACTTGGGGCAATTCTGTTTTGTTCATTACGCATCAGTGGTGGATATCTGATGAGTTGAACAATAGAAATTGATATATATATATATATATATATATATATATATATATATATATATATATATATATATTCATTTGCTTGGCTTTCTGGAATCCTTAATTCACGCGCGTTGCCATAGAAAATGAAAATGGTTTCCGTATTTTTTCTCACTTGAAACAGAGTTTAGATTTGTTCTTTATTTTCTAATGCTTAATAATTTCTTGCTTGAATTTCATCAGATGTGTTTTTTTCGTCAGTAGGATAAAAAAGAAAACAAACTAAGTAAATATCGATTATGCAGGTGGCGACAGAAATACGTCGCACATATACCTCCCAGAAATACTTTCCACATTAGTCGCAGTGGTGTCTTTATCTAGATAATGAGTTAGGTGGGAGGTATTTCTGGGAACTGTATATGGGAGATATTTCTGCAGTACATCCTTTTCTCCTCTCTTCTTCTCTCTCTCTCTCTCTCTCTCTCTCTCTCTCTATATATATATATATATATATATATATATATAATATGTGTATGTGTGTTTGGTTGGTTGTGTGTGTTCTTTTGTCTTAATTCTTGTTCTCTATCCACAATAGATGTTTTCCTGGTTTTCTCTAGCACTTTGTAACGCCATGCGTTTTAGTTAATTTATTATCTTGCTTGGAGTAATATTAATATATATATATATATATATATATATATATATATATATATATATATATATATAATTATTTATTTAAAAATATGATTCCAATTCGCGACATAAGAGGTCTCATGTTTCAAAACAAAGACGAAAACTTCAATATAATTATTTGAATTAAATTGAGTTAAAGTAAGTTCTGTTCAATCTTCATTCAAAAATTTTTGGGAAGATGGGTTTTTGTTTGGAAACATGAAACCTCTTATGTCGCGAATTGAATCATATTTTTAAATAAATAATTATATTTATGCTCTACTTTTGTATCGAGCACTATTTTTTAAAAATAATAACTAAAATACTAAGGGACTTTGGATTATTTACCTAACCAGCTCCTTCCTATTTTCTATATATTTTCATATATATATATATATATATATATATATATATATATATATATATATATATATATATATATATATTTTGTGTGTGTGTCAGTATTTGTGTGTGTGTGTGCGCGAATAAAATAATTTCACCGTATATTATTATTATAGCTGTGAAAAATTATGATCGCCTACGTCCTGAAATGACATAGACTGAAGAGAAAGAGAGAGAGAGAGAGAGGGATGGGGAAGGGAGATATTGCATTAGAGCTTGAGAGAACGATGAATATATATATATATATATATATATATATATATATATATATTATGTGTTTGTATATATATAGAGAGAGAATTTTTAAAGAAAACAAAAACAGAGCAATCGAAAGTAAACGATTTAAAAATGCATAATGCTACATTAAGCAAATGAATCGAAATAGGCATTTCAAAGTAAGAATAAAGGATGTACATGTTAAAATATTCTGACAAAATAATTGATAAAATATATGACGTAAGTAAACATTATTCCGTATACAACAATTACGTGTCAAAAGTCATTGGGTGGGGTGTATTCTATCGTGTCTCTCTGTTGGTAAAAAAAATGGCGGTCGTTTACCGGTAGGTGCTTTCGGACACAAGTGTAAATGACAAATACATAACAATAAACTAAAGTATAATCCTGACGAATGTTTACCTATTGACAAAAGTATAAATCCGAACAATTTTTATTTACAGACTTAAGTACGAACTCGACTAACGTTTATCTACAGACTCAAATATAAGCTCTACCAAATTTTACATATAAACTAAAGTCTATTAATAAAAACAAAAGTAACTCGGCGTTAAATAACACTTGAATCCATTTCGTAATAATGTGATAATTTCTTTTATAAAGTAGTACATACCACGTGGTTCTCGCAGATTTTAATTAAAGTTGACTGTTTATTTCTGCTTGCATTTTCTTACATAAATCTTTACAATGGGATTTTTTTCTAAAAAGAAAAGCCCATCGTTACTAGAGTGAATAGAGTCCATAAATGAGTGGAGCGTATTATACAACGTAATGGTGGTCGGTCAATGACGTGATTAGGCGGACCATAGGACTCAACCCATGAAACATGAACACATTCGCACCATTATAGAATTACTATTAGACTGTACTGTGCTGTGTGAACAACTGGAATCTATAGCGCCCTGGGAGGAACTCCAGTTGAATCCTACCTGGGAAATAATTAGCCATGATTAAGTGTATTCGGCAAAGAAAATTCAACAAACGGAATTGACAAAGTTTCCAATAAACACTGAGAAAGTGAAGAAAAAGAATAGGGAAAAAACAAAAAACAAAAACTAAGCAAACAATTCATATACAAGACAAAACTAAGCAAACAATTCATATGCAAGACAAAACTAGTTAAACAACAGTAAGAATTAAGACCGGTGTCCACTGACAAAAAGGATACACTCAACTGTTTGTAGCATTCTGGCTTCGAAACAAAAAAAAAAACGAAAATCTGTCGGTTGAAACTGAGAAGTGGTCCATTTTTTATTGGTTGGAAAGAAATCCAAGTTTTTATCTGAAGGATAAAAGAATTGAAGAATTTATGGCGGGAGATGTTTTTAAGTCATTCCAGGAATTGGAATCAACAGTACCATCTGCTCGAAACAACTGTAACTGTTATTCTTGGGATGACACCAAACGGTGCCAATCCTCTAGGATTCAGTCGGCGATGTCACGAACCTAGATGGAGGGGGTAATGTATCCAGTGTCGTTAACGGTTGCACCCGCTGGTTCTTCTGTATATACCATGATATCTGAAGTATGCTGAACAGACTCATTGAATATTCATCTTGTAACTTCTGCATTAAATTTGTGTATATTAATTGGCCATGGTTATATGTAATTGGCAGAAATGCCCAAAATAATTGATAAAGTTTACAATAAACAATAACAAAACACAAGGCAAAATAATATTAAGCAAGCGAACAATATACGCAAGGCAAAAGTAGGCAAAGCAGCAGTAATGATGCAAAAGAAGTTCACAAAATAATAACTGTGTTAAGAAACAAGAGGGGATGCAGACATGTGATCGAAGCGTTCTGACATCAAGAAAAGAAAGACGTTTATTTGCTATAATATCAAGGTTATACGGCAGATGAGACCGAGAAGTGGCCTACCCTAGGAAGAAATCCCAGCATGCATCTGTTCGGTTTGTCTATGAATTTCGGGAGGGGGTTGCAGTCATTACTATAAATTGGAATCAACAACATGGATAGAATTTAAGTCTGTTACCACAATCATCTATTGCCAGATGTCTCTGGTTATGAATCATTGGACATCTCAAAATCCTTTGACAGGGTTTGGCATTCAGGTCTTCTCCACAAGCTGAAAAGTTACGGTGTCTCCGGATACTTTTTAAACTGATTCAGTCTTTCCTTTCAAATCTTGCAATGAGGGTTATCCTGAACGGCCACTCGTCTAGATCTTTTCGTACTAACGCAGGTGTCCCCCATTGCTCAATCCTTGGTTCTACTCTATTTTTAATTTTCATTAATGACCTTCCTGATAAAATCAACTCACAGCCTGGAATCTACGCTGACGACACAACAATTTATTCCTGCCTCGATAGGCAGGAATAAATCAGTCTGACAAGATCAAAACGGCAACCGATATCTAAAACGACCTTAAGTTCGTAGTTAAGTGAGGTAAATGATGACTTGTTAATTTTAACATCTCCAAAACTAAACTTCTCTTCATTAATCTAAGAGATCTCTCTCTGCCTTCCATCAGCATGACTGATGCTAACCTCCAGTGACTTGTTACGCCTTCTCGGGTTAATGTTCTCAGCTGACATGAAATGCAAAGACTATCCATTGCCAAGAAAGTCGGTTCACTGCCTTGGTCGGTCGATACAATTTTTCTCTCTTACATATCTGTAAGTCTACCATTCGTCCATGCTTAGAATATTCCTGCCACATATGGTCCGGTGACTTTGCTATTTACATTGAGCTCCTTGATAAGATGCAAAAACAATCAGCAATGTTATTGGTCCTGATCTGGAGGCTTAGCTCCAGTCACTTTCCCACCGTCATAAGGTTGTCTCTCCTAGAAATACTTTAATGGTAATTATTTGAATGAGCTCTCCGCTATGATACCTAGAGTTTTTTCATTCAACCGCAGCACTAGACTGGCGTCGAAATGTAGTCCTAAGTTCTATACTAACTGCTTCTTCTCTCGCACTTCTCGCTTGTGGAACCCATTGATTTCCAGCCGGCTCTGATCTGCAATAAATTAAATGCAATGTCAATTGCTATCTACTGTCCACCTGATTACTCTTTTCTTTTTCTGCTCATCATTAATGTTTCTGTTCATAATTCTTCCACAACCTGTAATCCCTTGTGATTTACTGGCATTACTGCCTTGCTTGGGGTGACTCCAATAAAAAATGAAAAAAAACAACAAAAAAAAAACAAAAAAAAAACGATGTAGAAGGACAACTCTGAATTCAAAACCTCCAACTATGGGTTAAATAGTTTCACCAAGCTGCAGTTGACCAAACACGGTGAGTACGACTACATCACTGAAGACATGGGCAATCAGGGCGTGATTCCTTGAACAGGAGTTAGAAGGCCCAAGACTTGAATCCAGGGGAGCTTTTGGCGGTTCTGGAGAATAAACTATAATCATTGATGGGACTATTATATTGACTTGCAAACGTTGATTATCACTGAGGAATAGCTACTTAAAGCTATGGTGACGTTAAGAATCAACAATGTTCTGCCGTAAGCCAATGCTTCGTCTGTCTCGGGAAGTTAACAGACATTTAAGTGGAATTTAGGTTGCGGAAAAGGTTGGCGCCTATCTATCGCTGATGCCTATTCGTGGGAAGTGAACAACAGACAGATTTTTTTTACGCTCTTACCTGTGAAAAATGCCATAAGAGATCATTTTGATAATCACTCAAAGTAAAACGTTTTGCAGAAAATGGCTTGTTGAAAGAGAATGGATGGAGAAGATATTTATTTACTAAGTGGCATCACGTGGGAAGAAAGCAGCGCAAATTGAATGCGAATCTGTTAAATTGCCGAGAAACGCAAAGCTAGTTCTGTTCTTGTGTATATTATTTTTTTATCTATTTATCTATCTATCTATCGCAGATTGTTCACATCTATGTATCTACAGTGTGCGATGGGTAAATTGTCGCTATTATATATTTTTAATTTCGCACATGCGCGTTGTTTGATTTTGATTTTATCGATTGCACAGCATAGTAGTGTCTGTTGGGCACTGTCTGTGAGAAAAAGAGCAATATGAAGCAATTCACTTCGCCAGAAAATTAGAAACGACATGCTGTACTGCTTGGCATTCGCACCGGAAGCTCCAACA
Organism: Acanthosepion pharaonis; assembly: GCA_903632075.3. Classification (NCBI taxonomy): domain Eukaryota; kingdom Metazoa; phylum Mollusca; class Cephalopoda; order Sepiida; family Sepiidae; genus Acanthosepion; species Acanthosepion pharaonis. Next base: position 1,319,525 of record CAHIKZ030005303.1, read on the forward strand.
TGAACGATTCAGAATGTTTGTGTGTCAATCTGTGGACAGTGCAGAGGATTCGGAAAGATGGTGATTACAAAGGAGATCCCTAGTGATGGTGAAGTTATGCCTTCGTTCATCTTCCCACAGGGCCCCAGACTCAACACGGAGGCATGCATCAAGTACCATAAGGAGATCTATCTATCTATCTATCTATCTATCTATCTATCTATCTATCTATCTATCTATCTATCTATATTGGATAAACGAAGCTATCAAAGTCTGTTTGTATCAATGTTTGTATATAAGATCACATCTATTTTAATCTGTTCCTGTCCATCTCTGTATCTCCTACAACATATCAGGTCTAACCTAGTCTCGACCTATCTTCTATCTCTCTATGCAGCTAGCTAACATCAAGTTATCAAGCAAGCAGTTTTCAAGCTAGACTTGCGTGATAACTGATATTATCGTGTATTTGCCACTAGTACTATAGTCGTTTTTAATCCCAGATAATGAAAAAATCAAAGTCTGTTCCTGCCTTTCTAGGTCTGCTCTGCTTTTCATATTATTCTTCACATCATGTTTTATCGATGTATTAAATAAATATATGTTGGTAGCTAAACCTTTATTTGTAGAATGATAAAAGCGCAGTTGGGAGAAAGCGGATTCGTTCTGCGCAGATGTAAACAAACTCCAGCCATTTGCATGAAATGTCCTGAATTTCGTAGTCTCAGGTAATTTAGTTGTGAATTTGAATCATTGAATTCATCTTGTAGGAAATTCGGCCATCCAGGGGTTTTTCTAAATTAAAAATCCGAACGTCCGAATTCCAAACAGTAATAAAATAAATAAAACATGTGTATGACTGTTAAATAAATTATTTACAACAAGGCACATGAATTCAAAAGAGACAAAAAGGAGTAAAAATAGTTTTTAGTCAAGTTAGAGTCTTTGGGTAGTTGGTCCACACAACAAGCTATAATTTAGAAAATAATTTTAGTAGATGGTCCACAGTAAAAATCTGCGGTTGTGAAAATACATTTAAATAGTTGGTCAACAGTAAAGTATCGTGGTTGAGAAAAAAAAAACTCGATCGTCAGCGAATATTCACTGACCGTCCTGTGGTTCTGGGCGATGATTTATTTAAGTCCCCAAAACATGTTTTCTTCATGCACTGGAGGAGGATAAAACTCTGTAGCCACGTTTTCTCCTGTGTTTGAACGGGTTGGAGACAGTTATATCTCTGCCTTGAAAGTCGAAATTTGTGAGTTTTTATAAGAAATTTCCTCGAAAGTAAGCTCAGGATACTAGAGGTTTTAGTTTTCTCTGATTGATCAAATAATTCTCTTGGTGATGTTAATTTCTAACCGATATGCACTTTCATTTAAACGGTGAGTGTTGCATTGTTGAATCTTTTTTGCATGTTTATAATATTGTCTATTATTGGCTAGAAGATAAAGTTTGGGCGTGTTTTAATATATTATGTATGTGGGTATGTAATTGTCTTTGAAATAGGATTTATTTGCATAATATCAAGGTTATTTGATGAATAGTGACATGTTTAATAATATTTTACGAATAAGAAACATTTAATAATAATCGATGAATAAAGAGAAATGTTTAAGGACTTCACAGCTTGCTGAAGATAAAACAAAACAAACTGGAAAATGAACAAAGCAATCGGCAAATACGAACGTACCGTGAAGAAATTTATTGAGATTACTAGACGAGTTGAAATAAAGCCTGACAAAAGACAAAATTTAGTCGATCTTCTTAAAGATCCGCTACACGGCACCCATCAATTGCTGCACACAGAGCTTTGCCTGGGGTACTATTGTTTCAAGCTAATCTTCAAGACTGGTACAAACTAGATGTTCCATAGTTTGTGATTGGCCGCATTTGCAGTTGGGATCAATATCGTTGGCATATACGCCATTTCTAAAGGTTGGCTTTATAGCGACCAACAGATGTTCAGAGGCGATTTAGACAGAACCAAGCATCACTGGAGCCAGTGAAGAAGGACTGTATAGCTGAGAGAGAGTCTGTGTTCCATTATAAGGTTGATGCACCACAGGGACAGACGCTGATTAGGCTTAATATAAAAAGCTATGTCTTGACTTGACCCTCTTTGCTAGTGGTTGATCATGTTGATGACTTCCTGGGTCTGTCTATATTTCTTAGATGAGGTATTATGTACATTATTTACATTATTCGGACTATTGTCCTCATCTTTGTCGCCATATTTATCACAACGTTTCGGCCGTGGATGTCAGTTATCAGTTATCTCCTGTTAATTTCCCTCTGAAAGTTCTCCACTGCCTTAACCGGGTATTGACCTCACACTCTTTGGGTCCTGTCACTGGATCTAACCAACGCCTTTATCCCCTGTGCCATGTGTCCTTGAGTGGAGAACTTTCAGAGGGAAATTAACAGGAGATAACTGATAACTGACATCCATCAAACATGGCACGTGGAACTAGAACAGTCTAAACCGGTGAGAAAAATAAAGGGTTCAGTTCGACATTCCAACCACCTGAAGAAGGCCGGAGCATACAACGGCCGAAACGATGTGATAAATATGGCGACAAAGATGAAGACAATAGTCCGAATAATGTAAATAATGATGACTTCCTGTATTAAAATAGAAGTTATACAAAATCCGTCATTGTCAGGGTATGAAATTGTTAGATGTCCTTGCAGTTAAGAAGTGCTAAAAAACATAAGATAGGAAATCCTAAACCAAATGTCAAAACACTGGGTTTCTTTTAGAAGACACTTCTTAGAAAAATCCAATGAAAGGAATAACTTGATGTATGAAAGTCGATTTTTAAACCCTTCTTTTCGCCACCCTCGATCGATCAGTAGGTGACCAATGGCGGAAATTGCCTTCAAAGGTACAAATGTCAACAAGACGGAAGCTGCATGATGTCTTAGAGAGTGATTATAGGTGGTGAACCCATGGCGAATTCTAAAGAGTATTAAGATGACAACTAAAAATGTAAGAATGAAGGCGCACGTGGAGCTATGATTCAAGAAAACCAACGCCTTCAGAGAGAATGGAATAGAGCATTTTACACGGCAATGTCCTGTCATATTCTGCGAATGAATATCTGAATAAAATTGGTTTCAAAGACGTTTGTTTGATGAAATTATCAGGTTGTTAGCCTGACCTTAACCCGATTGGATGCACATGTGAATCTTTCTGAAGATGACGAACAAATTGGCGGACTGTAATATACGAGTAAAGATTAAGTTGAGAATCCGTTTGCAGATGTTATGCAGAAGTGAAGTGAGAAAATGCTAGGCTAATCAAATTTGATGACTTTTAAGTTTTTACTAATTCTTTTAACATGTAAAATATTAAGTAGTAAGAATTATTTTGGCTTACTGACGGAAAGCACGACACTGAGATCCGAAGCCGTATTGGTATGGCTAAAGATGCATTCGAGAATCTAAGCAGAGTATTTAGAGACAGAATGTTTTCGTTAGAAACAAAGAAAATAGTACTGAACTGTTACGTGTTATCTGTCCCCATGTATGGCAGCGAATGCTGGACAATCTCCTCAAAGATGAAGAAGAGACTTGAAGGAACAGAAATATGCTTCAACAGAAAGATGCTGAGGATACCATGAACTTGTGAGCAACGACAAGGGTTCTGGAGAGAATGGAAAAAAAGGAAACTTGTGCCTAACTTCAGGAAGAAAAATTTCTGGGGCAAGTAATAAAAAAACAAGTCTTTGAAAAATCTGATACTCACAGGACAGATTCAGGGAAAGAGGGACAGAGGAAAGTAGCGCGTAACATACTTGATGAGCTTCAGCGGATGGATGGTAGAACAGGGTCTGGGAGAGGAGGTAACTAAAGGCAAAACTTATTAAGAGCTACAAGGGAAAGGAAGATGTGGAGGACCTTGATCGCCAAAAGTTCTGAAGGGACACGGCACATAAAAAAAAGAAGATTGTAAACATAGTTCAAATGAATTATTATTTCCTTTCGAGACAAATGATCAGTCACTTTGCCAACTTCGAGCCTTTTCTAAAGAACATGCAATAATTATTTTCCAATTGAAAGAAGGCACAACCATTGCAAGCCTTCTTGATGTTGACAGTTTCTTGGATAGCATTTTAATTTGTTTCAAATCTGTCCTTTCCGTTGCTGGAACTGCGAGAATTCGTAAAGTCAAGCTACTTTACTGAAATCCTTTTCCAAGTAAATTTGCTTTAAAAATTTTAACTCTTCTGTTATTCTTGTAGCTTTGAATTCCTCTGACATATAAACAATCAAATTGGGATTTCAGTGATAATTCATTTTAAATTATATTGGCTTTGTTTCTGCTGTATGCCATTATTCAAAACATAGACATTTAAAAAAAACATTTTTCAAAGATCAGAAATAAAACATTTCTATTAGGGAAGAGAAAGCTTATGACAGGCAGAGCATTGTTGCCGCCTGTGACTGTAGGACTTCATTTCTACCCTACCCACTACAAAGTGAACATTGAATGTATCTGCCCGTGCCTAATTTAGGCAATGGGATGTAAACACAAAGTTCTTGGGATTCGAAACCTCAACCAAAATTAATCACTCACTAAAAATATTCTTCACGTGTTGAATTCATTTAGAAAGTTTTTTTTTTTTAACTTCTCGTTACATGTGGTACACTCATCCCACTTGATTGATTTGGGTTTATTTACGGCTTATCAACTTTTGCAGGTTATTTAAAGTCAGAAAATAATAATTTTAGATTTTAAGAATTTTTTGGAAATAATAATGATTTCCTGATAAAAGTTCTACTATTATTAGCTGGGTGAGAAGAACAAAATTCAAAGAAGGTTTTGTAATAAGGTCGATCCTGACCAGGTGTCTTCACTTCAGTCCCTTTCTCACCGACGTGACGTGGCTTCTTTCTGTAAATTCTACAAATATTTTTATGGCGACTGCTTTCATCCCTTGTTCCTCGACTACATGAATTAAAGTGTGTTACTAGATCGGCATGTAGGTCCCACCCTTTTACTGCTAAAATAGCTAAATGAAACCGCCATTTCTATTCTAACAGTTTCTTTTCTCGCACTTTTAACATGTGGAATTCCTTCCCGATTTTTTACTTCACTTCCAACTACAATCATCAAAAATTTAAATGTAACTTCAACCGCCATCTTCTGTCTTCCTGAATCCTGTTCCTTTATTGTCCTTTCCACCCTTCTCCTCACTAAAGCCTTATCATTCTCTTACACTCCCCGTAACCCATGCTGCGTCTTAGTGGCATTATCGCCTTGCTTGGGGTGAAACGATTGAAACAAAAGTGAATATAACAAACCCGACTGGAATTGGAACACTGCTCATCGATTTCCAAGAGGTTATCCCTTACACCACCCACACAAACAAGTTTATTGTACCTTGTATTGTCAAGCGGTCACTTATCCAGGTACTGAACAGGCTCAAGCTTGCTTAACTTCGGTGACCGTACAAGAACTCATTCCACTAGAAGTAAAATGATGAATACAAATTAATTAAATAATAGGTTAACTAACGAGAGATTAATTTGGAAAGGTATTATTCTTATAATGAAAGCAATGCTTAACGTCTTCTCGGGATATTTGTCTATATTTCTGAGATAAGGCATAGTAATTTCTTGAGAATAAAACACCTCACAAACTCAATGGATGCCCGACTTTTGAAAATAGATTGATGGTGTGTACATTTTAAATTGATGTTAATTTTAATAGTTTTGTTTTCATTACAATGAAATTCCTTTCGATTTTTGTTCAAAACTTTTGTCTTCACAAACAGGAAGTACTTGATTCCTTCTGACATGCGCCTTATGAATGCGGTATTGCAGCCATATCTGAACTGAGGTTTATCGATGTCCAATTTACAGCCTTCATGAAGTTAAAATTTTTATACGCGCGCTTGTTGGGGAATACATGTTCAACACTCTGCAGCCCACTGTCTTGCTACTCTGTGATATGCCATGATACTTCCACGGAATCGAAAACCCTCATACCCTTCATGTTCCAAAGTTAAGAAAAAATTTCCACGTTTTAATTTTAACAATAACCCTCTACATCCCGATTTTGACAGTCACCCTCTACACTACAATCTCTCCAAGGGTCAATCGTTATCTATCCTCCTTATCCGCATAATCTTCGTTTTCTACAACCTCTTCTTTCATTCATATCACACACCTTATTGATGATAACGCTTTTGACAGTTGCCCTCTACATTAGTTTAACCTCTCCAGGTCAAGGGTCAATCATTATCTATTCTCCCTATTTTCAGAATCTTCACTTCCTAGTTTCTCTTCTTTCATTCATATAAGACATCTTATTGATCAGGTGGATTTTAACATTGTTATGGAGTCTACCCCTTTTTCATACAAGTGGACTCGACCAGTGTGTACTTGGACTGCTGCCGTTAAATACCCAGAGTCAGTCAGAGTAGAGGGATTGAGATTGTGATTGAGTTGGAGGTAGAGTAATAGCGTGAGGTAACCGCTTGTAGAAGTCACAGTTACTAGACTCTAAAGAAGTCCTACTTCGAGACTGGATTTACCAGACTGTGTATATATATATATTATTATTGCTACTAACCACCTTTCTGGATCTACTAACCGTATTACCACTTGTATTATTGTGTAAATACATTTATTTGTTATATTTAATTCCTGCGTTTGTCATTCATTGGAGACCGAATTTCATCTCGGAATCCATAACAAACATTAAACCTCCACACTATAACCTTAATCCTCAAGGGTCAGTCGTTATCTATCCTCTTTATCCATTATTATTGGTCATAATGATTTTAACAGTAACTCTTGTTGCGGACCCCGGTAGGGTGCAGTGCTGGATTATACTGAGTGGCCTTGTGCCAGACACCACACTAAACTACCGAGTCTACAAGCAAAGTAAAAAAAAAATAAAAATATGCGTGAATGAACAGTGAGAGGAAAGGGGTCAATCAACAAGTGCATAAATAAATGGTATTAAGATAGCCGAAATAAAAATGCCAAAGACATCTGTTTATAAAAACATGAGTAAACTTTAATCAAACAGTAACCGTAACTCATCCCAAGGTCGGGATCAATGAAAAATGTTCGCGCCAAAATAGAAATACAAGATGGCCAAAGGCGGGAAAAAGAAAGTTTTATACAGTTCCGGAAAAAGAAGGTGCGCACAGATGAAAGGAGTACTCACTGTGGATATTTTAAGTTGTAAGTGATTATGCATATTTTTAATGTACAGGTTCAAAGTTATAAAGAATGTTCGGTAAATATTGAATTGACGTTTGGTAAATGTTCTGGACTGCTGTGGGCATCTAGCCGAGGGAGAGACGAAGCATGGTCTTGTAGAATGGTTTACGGCGAGCCCAAAGAGAAAGACGAAAAATGTTTTTGTTCAAAGGTAATATTGTCCCTGCCTGTATTATTTGGTTCGAAGCCAGGGGTAAGTTTAAGTCACCTGTTGAACACGAAGTTTCTGCCGACGACAGTGTCGTGTGTCTCTAAAAACGTCTTCTGGTAGAAAACGGAGAAAAAGGTCCTGACCTGTGATTAGCAATTTGTTCGTTCAGTAGGATATCCCTGCCTATACTTATTAGGCCCCTGACGAGGGATAAAAATACGCCATTAGTTGCATACGAACTTTTGCTCGCGACAGTGTCGCGTGTCTCTAAAACGTCTTCTGGTAGAAAACGGAGAAAAGGTCCGACCTGTTGGCAGCTTCAAAAGGAGAAAAAGTCTTTAGAGGTGCAGTCGACATTGTAAAAAAATAAGATATTCCGGCCCGCATATGGGTTAAGGGCACGGAATAAATGAGTTGCCCATCCAGTCCGGTTGAAAGCTAAGAGGCAAACTGGCTTGCAAACGCTGGCCGTTTTGAAACGCCGCGAAACGCGCGGGGAAAATTCAAAATCTGTTATGAGTCCAAATCAGTAGGAGCTCAAAAGTAGGTTACTGCTATGTTTATCTGTGAGTGAAAGGTAGGGGTGAAAACACGCGCACACACGCACGAGTGTGAAAGAAAGGGAGGAAACTCGCGCGTAAAACTATAAATGGAATTAATGTTAATTCCATACCCTCTACCTAGAATGAGTCTGAAGCTTTGTATTGAGTGGATTTTAGTATTATAGTTATGTTCTAATTACGACATAATGTCTTTTGACGTTTCGATAATGTGTAATGTGGAAATACAGCGAAGTTATAAAAGTAATGCAACCTCGTAAGGTGCAATACCATATAATTTATACATATGTGAAATATCCTTCACATTAATTATAGGACAAATATTTCTGTCAATCTCTTTATTAATTTTCTAAAAAAACAAAAATAAAAGGTTAAGATATTTATTCCCATTTCTTCTACTGAGTTCACGTCAATCCCATTCTATTATCTTAATGTCTCAGCGTTAGTGCCAGCGTTGAAGTCATATCGCGTAACATTATTTAAATTTAACGCCTGAACCTCTTTTTAGACAGCTGCTGCTGATAAGCTGGAACGTTGTTGAAAAGAGGTCATATGATGTATCTTCTATATTTACTGACCACTGAAAATACTCTATGTTCCATAATTATTTTCGCCTAGTTCAAATCTGCAAAGAATATAAATGGCCAGAGACCAAGCAGAAAATTATGATTCTCTCAACAATATTTACAACTGACCACAGCGTGGATGTCTGGGAATCCACTCAAGATAAACTTCAGCAACCAGTAAGTTATGCTGTCTACCATTCCATTCACAAATACAACGGACTTTTCACACTAGAATCTACACGATGAACAACAGCAAAGAACTATTCTTTTGTACGAGATTGACCAATTCTATTCTGTGTTTACTGCAAATTTATATATATGTTCGTTTTTGTTATTATTATAAAACACACTTGTTGTTACGTAGAGTCTATCTCTTTTTTTCCTCATTCAAAATGTTCTTGTTTGTTAAGTGTGTTAATTCTTTCGGCGAAGAATAGCGTCACTACAAATCTGTTCGCATCTATTCTCGTCTGTCAACCTTAATACACGTCTATTCGGATCTTTTATTTCTTGTAAGCACCAATAAAAATGGTATCTATTCTAGTCTATTCCCATCTATCCTAGTCTGTTAGTGTCAATCCCTGTCTGTTATTATCTATGCATATAATTTCGCATATATCCTCTAGTCTATTTGCAGCTATCTCTTTATCAACTGCCAGGTCCGCTGCTCGAAAAGCTACTCTGCTATACATTCACTCAAACTCATTAAGCAGTTTACTTCCTGTTTACACATCAATAGGCCCTGTGTGTGCTAAATTCGCCAAGTTCCCTTTCCTCGTGTATCATAGAAATTTCACCTGATGCTTTCTGTTTGTTAGCATTCAAGAGCTTTTCCAGTAACTTGTGAATGATAAATAGTTTTCTACTCTTCAGTCTCTTCCCCATAGATGAAATGTTGCCCGTCTCTCACTGTTCTATTGCTATTTTTATGACAGACGATCGTCTCCTTGCTTCCACCAGTCCAGACTTTCACGGGTAGGACTCGCCGTGCCGCGAATACCTTTGTATTTCATTAGTGAGGAGGAAGTTTCACCCAGCTTCTTCCCCATAACTGTTGCAATTTGGAACGGACTCCTGAGATGATGCTTCCCTGATCACTAGACGTTTTACTTATTCAAGTCGAGGATCAATCGTTATCTATCCTACATATACTTATAATATGTAACCCTTGCTCTCTCCCTGTACGCCCTGATAGCACCTCCATTTAGTAACCCACTGTCTTGAGTGGCACTTAGGGCTTGTATTATGTGAATAATAGTAAAAAAAATCAATTGTCTTGTAGTTCCTATTTTCCTTAAAACTTGCTCACATGTTTTGTGTTTTCGGCATTATTTAATCGAAGTGTATTGAGATTATTAACCAAATCCTTATTTGGCTGTTGTTTATCGATATTTTATTTTAATGATTAATGCTCAGAGAATCAAAGAAAATAATACTGAATTGTTATGTAATATCAGTCCTTCTATATGGCAATGAATGCTGGACAGTCTCATCACAGATAAAGAAGTGACTTGAAGCAAGAAAAATGTGGTTCTACAGAAGAATGCTGAGAATACTATGGTTCGAGCATATGAGCATTGACGAAATTTTAGAGAAAATGGAAACAAAATTACACTTTTACTTATCATCAGAAAGAGACAGTTGAAATTTCTAGGACACATAATGAGGAAAGAGGGCTTGGAGAATTTGACACTCACATGATATCTTGAAGGAAAGCGCGACAGAGGAAAGCGGTGAATGACCTCCCTAACGAGTTTGTGTAAATGATTAGCAAAACAGGAACTAGGAGGAATAACAAAAAGACAACAATTATTTAGGGATATAAAAGACAAAATGTTGTGGAGAGCCATGATCAACCATTTTCTAACGGGACACGGCACATAAAAGAAAAAGTATGGATGGCATTGAATATATTTGACATTATTATTATTATTATTGTCAATATCTTAGATTGATAATTGAACAGAATGAGAGCTTGTGTAATCATTTCACCCCAAACGCGGCAATAAAGTCACTAAGATGCAAGGAGACTGTGATTGAATAATTATAAAAAGAAAACATTATTAAGAAGAGAGAACAATATAAGAACAGGATTTAAGAAGACACAAGATAACGATTGACATTGCATTTAAATTGTTAAATATCAAAGTTGACTGGAAACTAAGAAGCTGGAATAGTTTTCCACAAGTGAGAATTGCGAGAGAAGAAACTGTTAGCATAGAACTTACGGTTACATCTAGCCATTGCAACTGAGCTGCCAATCTACATGTGCGTTTAAATTCGAAAAATCTAGGTAGCAAAGATTAAAGCCCATCAGAACATTTACTATAAAAATATTTATAGAAAAGGCATAGGGAAGCTAAGTTACGGCGGTGGGGAAGGGACTGAAGTCTAGATGCCAGGTCAGGATCAATAACATTGCAGATTCATTTTTGTACTTTCTCAAGAATCTCTAAATGTAGTGATTTTCCAAGCGTAGCTTAGATGTGGCACAAGGCCGAAAGTATGGGGCACTCATTGAGGATCGAACACATTACTCAGTTCTAATTGTTCTAGCGAGACAAGCTTGCTAACCATTACACCACCCCGAGGTGCCCAAAGAATCTCTAAATATATAGCAGAAGAACCAGACCAGATGTGATAGAAATATTCAATGCATGGACGAATGGTAGACATAAATGTGTAAGGTAGATTATGCCGAGAAAAAACTGTCTCGCCCTACACAGTGAAGCAACTCTCCTAGCAGAAGACTAAGCAATGCAAGTTTCAATAGATTTAAAAAAAAAGATTCGTTAGTAAGTTTGCCAAAATGGAATGATATTCAAAACCCAACAAAGAAATTGCTTAAAGAAAATTGAGAGTGTATGGATATTTTTATTCGTTTAGAACAAAGTAACAATTGTTTGTAGGAAAATGTGTATATTTACAATGGGAACAGTAGTATGTGGTTGTTTTGTACGAAAGGTTAAGGATCATGAACACATAAAAGGAAAAGTCAAATAAGGTTGAAAGACAAAAGACATATTTTGTGTTTCTGGCCAGTTTGTCTATATGAGACATTTAATGATTATTAGACAATTGAACAGGATTCGTATGTGTGTTTGTAGGATGTGTAATAATATCCGAAACAAAAGTGGAGATGATAAGGCAACAAAATGGAAAAGTTTATGAAAGACGCGTTTCGTCGACGTCTGTTGGTTTCGGCTTTTCCATGTCGGAAGGAAAATGCATTGGGAATTTTTAGGAAATGAGGGGCAATAAATTAAACTACTTTCTAGTTTCTGGTCATCGAATCTGATAAGTTAATTTAATTTATTGCCCCTCCTTTCCTCAAAAATCCCAACGCCTTTTCATTACACACAGTTATGTCTTTCATTATTCCGAACTAAAGAAGTCAAGATCACACGTGGTTTATAAGATTTTCAACTATGTATCATCATGGTTAGTATTTATAAAGTTTGTGTTATGTATCCATGTGACATGTCTGAATTAATTACAGCGTTGGCTAAAACGTATCTAGTTCCCTGGCTGTTCAGAGCTCAAATTCATGGGTAGGTTAATGCAGAAAATCATATACTCTGGTTCCGTGTAAGAAACATACAAGCGACACAAACATGAATTAAACTGATGTGTCTTAATTGATATGAAATGTGCATCAGCTAGAAAACCGGATTAAAAACAATCGATCCCAGTGGATCGAATAAAGGATTTGGTTCGAAATTCTGAGAAGGTTGTCGAGTAACAACTAACGAAGGCTGGAATTTTTTAAACGTTTTGATTATAACGAACGTCATTAGTATATTACTGTGATCAGAAAGGTGTGTAATAAGTGATGGATTCGTTTTACATCGCTAATCATGGCGGCTTCTTCAGAAGTTATTCCATGGTGGCTAATGACAAGAAGAGACTTAAATGCTGCAACCATTTCTAATTTATGAACAGGGTCTACTGATAATTTGTTTTTCATGTTATGACCATTTCCTATTTTAGACACCTGACGGTGTATATTTGTGCTAGGGGCAGATAATCAGAACAAACACACACTGTATAAATCTATTATAAGCGGTTTTTTTTGTTTTTTGTTTTTGTTTTTTACAAAAATCTTTATTCACATGAATTCGTGTCATTTTCTCGTCAGTGCATCACTTTTATGACTTCACAGTCTGGTTCTTTTAAATCACGTAAAAAACAAATTTCACATTGGATTCAATAAAGTCTTAAAGAACCTTTCAATGTATTGATAATGGTCGTACTTTTAACCATACAGATAGTTTTGCAAGAAGTAAAAGAAAGAGACTAAAGGTAGCAGCCCTGACGAATGTGGATGAATTTTTATTGCATTGCATTTATAACACGAGGACGGACGATGTTATACAGCGAAATAGCAGTCAGACTTCCTTACCTATAAATAGTATCATTCGTAACATAGTCATAGTTTGTCACCAATCCAGTTTGCTCTGTTAGCAGGACTTGGAATATACCAACTCCATTATCGGTATTTTTTAAAAATTTTTACAAGGTGGTAAGGGGTAGTTTATTTAGGTAGGAGGGGAAATTAACGGTTAACTCTAGACATTAACAAGTTGTAGTGGAGAGTCTGTTCCACAAAGCAGTGATTCACGGGAAGAAGCTGTTCGAGTGGAACTTATTTCTCACCAACGGAATATGGAGGAAATGTGGGTGGTAAGTGGCATGACGGATCCTAGACATGAAGGTTAGCACCTAACAAACAAAGAGATATAGTTCGTCCGAGCACTTTCCATAGAAATAACGATAGAGCAGTGAGTTAGTTCGCCACATCCCACCTGTGAGACAGAAGTTGTAGGGTGGAAATAATTCTTCTCCAACAAGGACACGGACACGCTTTTGAACTCTCTCAAGACTGAAAAGTGAGGTCTGGGCAGCTCCTACCCCAAAATGACTACAGCATTTTCAGCCTGATTTGGCTCTTTTTACTCTCGTATAAACTAGATTTATGCCTAGATTTTTTTTATTCTAATGTAAACTTAATATATGTCTACCTTTTTAACCCTAGTGTAAACCTGGTCTATATATTACCTTTTTTTTTTACTGTCGTGTAAATCTACGTCTATCTTTTTGGCACTAGTTTTAGTAAGATCCATATCTATCTTTTTTACCCGAGCATAAAAATATTATTTAGTTGCTTAAAATAAAGTTTATATTATTCTAGAGAATATTACAAGAGCCAAATTGAATTTATATAATTTAAGGAATGAATATTCAGCGCCAAGATGCCATGCCAAAATGATACAAAGTAAATGGCTGTCTCAGTGAATGTGTGGAAAAGAGAGAAAGCATTAACATTATAGCTATTTTATTTTTTTTACGATAACCCATAGCTGGCGGGGGTGGAGAATATATGGACCCATCCCTTTATCAATGATATTTGCGTATAAGTCAATGTATTAAACTTGACTGGAATTTAAAATCGGTTCCCCGCTTTTTTAATTCCGAGCCATTATCTATATCTCCAACCGCATATCCAAGCATATAGGACCTGGTATTCCCAAGCTGTCACCCATCTAGATACTAACCAGGCTTAATTTTGCTTAACTACGGTGATCGGACGAGAACTTATGTTTCAACATGATATTTTTAAAGATCCTTTCTACCCAAGGAAGGCGATAATGCCACTGGGACTACGCAAGGGGCGGGGTTACTGAGAGAGTGAAAAAAATTGAGAAAACGTTAGTGAGGAGAAAAGAACAAGATTCCAGAAGATGAGTGTTGGTTACCCTCTACTTGTGACCTTGGGAGAAATCTAATATACTCTTCGAAAATAGCTGTATAGTTACTGTGTGCATATGTAGATGTTAATAGAATTTACGTGCAAACGCTCCAGTAATCTGCATTCCCATCAGAGTATGGCTGATGCTAACTTCCAGGAGATCAACTCTTTGCGCCTATCTTGTACTCACGTTTTTCACTGACATGAAGTGAAGCAAGGATTGTCAAACAGAACCCCCCCCACCCCAAGGATTGGTGTTGAGGAGTTCCAGGGAGTTGATGATAGTCAAGGGGTTGGTTGCGAACAATTTGCACAACAATACCAGGCCCACCCAACTGATCTCTGCTAAAATCGGTCATTGGATGTTTAATATATTAACTTTTGTATGTTATTTTTGTATCCAAGGCATTTTTAAGCTGTATATTAACTGGCTGGTAGCATAGTTAACCACTACTCTAATCATATCTTTTAAAGAATTGTCAAAGTCATCAAAGGAAGATTCCTTTCTGGTATTGCTATATTTTTGTATGAAGCGCAAGGCTTTTTCATACATCTCCAAGCAAACCTAACTTTGAGCCTTTCCTAGATAACGCATTTCAGAGCTTCTTTGCATTTGTGACAATTCACTCTCAGTTGTAACCATCTTCTTTGCACACAATACCTTATTAAATGGATATTAGTAGCGGTTATGCATTTCTGTTCAACAACATCGGCTGCATTTTGGGTTGGTGTACTTAATATATTATTTGCTTGATTCATTGGGATCATTTAACATATTTCCATAAATATATTTTTTGGGGAAAATTGTGAACCTGATAACGCTGGGTAGAAAAATTTGAATTTGGTCGAAACTTTTTAACTTTTCATACATTTTTGTTAACATTTAAATTGCCAACATCAGTGCGAACTTTAAGGTTCAAATATATTTTAAATGGAGGTCGCTGGGGAAGGAAGAGAAACAAAAGGGTGTCTTTAGTCGAAAAAGTTTGATGATCCTTGAAATGGAGGGATTATATAGAATCAATTGCTAGGTCTTCTGCTAGAAATGTTGGTTCACTGCGTTGTGCTAGACAATTTTTCTAGGCAGAATCCATTTTACACATTTATAAATCTCATTCGTGCATGCTTTGAATATTGCTGCCACATATGATCTGATGTTTCTGCTGTATATCTTGAGATTCCTTTTAAAATCCAAAGAAGGGTATGTAATGTAATCAATCCTGACCTGGCATCTCGGCTCCAGTCACTTTCTCACCGACGTAACATGATTTCCCTTTGTCTTTTATACAAATATTTTTATAGTAATTGTTCTGATGAGCTTTCCTCCTTGGTGCCTTGGCTGTATAAATTTAAGCGTGCTACACGATTGGCAACTAGAAAAATAATCGTACTATCTAAAGATAGATCGAAAGGTCGATAGCTTAATTGATTAGAATGTATCACAATAAAAGAATTCAACGAAATGGAACACAGGTAAGAAAAAACTGAGATATATCGATTGGTAGAAAATGAGCAATCCGAAATATATTGGGAGATATCAACAGAGCTGATGTTTACTATAGTCTAGTTGAAAGCTAAAACCTGGGCGGCCCACAGGTAGGATCAAACTCACTGTTCTTATGGAGGTTTCCAAAAGAGAGTTGCTTTTAAAACAGAATGACCTGCAAGATTTAGGTAGATAGATAGGTACGCAAAGTGTACATGAGTGAGCGAGAGTGAAGAGATATCATATAGGATGGTAGAGATAGGATGAAATGCTGTTAAAAGAAAATCAAAGGTAGACATACAGACAGACAGACGGAGCACATGAGAGAGAAAGAGAGAGAGAGAGAAAGAGAGAGAGAGGGATAAGAGAAATAATAGAAAACAAGGGAGAAACTGAAAGATATAGAGACGGGTAGAACACGCATTTATGCGTAGAAAGAGGGAGAAACAGAGAGATATATATAGAGAGAGACAGACAGACAGAGGGAGACAGAGGGAGACAGAGGGAGAGAGAGATTGATGGAAGGAGAATTGAAAAGAAAGAAATGAAGTAACGTAATTCGAGAGAAGAGAGATGAGTTTACTTTGAGACAGAGATGCAGAACATATGCGAGAGAGAGAGTGAGAGAGAGAGAGAGAGCTAAAGATGGAATAAAGGGAAATTATGGAAAAGAGAGAGATGGTTTGAAGCAACTTTGTCTCTCTCTCCCTCTCTATTCGCATTAATTTCTCTTAACTCTTTCTTAAGACAGGTAGACAAATAGATGCACACAAAGCAAACTGGACAGTGTAAAGAGTAATTATATAAACAAAAGAGAGTGAGTAGAGAGAGAAAGAAAAAGAAAGTGAGAGAAAGGGAAGGAGAGTTGGAAAAAGAGATGTGAAGTAAAGTGAAATTAGAGAAAAGAGAGATGAGTTTATCTTGAGACATATTGACAGAGAGATAGTTACAGACATATAGAGCATGAGAGAGAGAGAGAGAGAGAGCGGTAGAGAACAATATCAAATTATACAGAAGAGAAAGATGGAGTGTCTTTTAGATAACTAGATAGAACAGGTTCGTGCGAGTCAGTGAGGGATTAGAAAAAGGGGGATATGTACTGAAGGGTTTGACATATAGAAAGATAGACTGGCAGATAGATTTCAACAGAAACAGTACTCGCGAGTGAATGAATGAAAGAAAGAATGAGTGAGAATAAAGCGAAATTATCGAGATGAAGAAATAGAGAGAAAGACGGGTTTAAATCGGTGCAGTGCAGCTATTTATAGCCGAAAATATCGAACGGCGAATCAGTGCGCATTTTAAGCTAACAGCCTGGTTGAGAACACGAGACGAGAACATGATGGCAGTGGAAGACATTAAGACGGAGAGGAATAAGTCGAATATGAGAGGGGCAGGACAGTAAAAGACAAAGAGTGAGTGGATGATATAGAGAGATACATTTGATATACAGAGAGAGAGAGAGAGAGAGAGAGAGAGAGAGAGAGAGAGAGAGCAAATATAAAAGGGAAATACAATGAGAAATGGTACGGAGAAAGAAAATATTAATAGAAAGAGTAGATTGACAAAAAAGACGTGTATAGAAGAGAAAGAGCAGAGAAAGGTTAAAGAAGACGAAGAAGAAAGAGAAAGAGAAGAGTGTGACAAATAAGAAAAGCGATACAGAACGAGAGGGCGGATAAAGAGAGAAAATAGAAAAATAGTAGAATTCAAATAGAAGAATAAACCTTAGGAGTGAAATGTGCAGGTGTATAATATTTTCAGTATATAAAACGCATCATTATTTGGGGTATACAAATCTCCCTACCGTCACCAGGAAACATAAGATGTTTTTTACTGATTCGTTTTCTACGACGCATCAACACTTTACAGGTTATTTAAAGCCAGAAATATTTTTAGATTGTAAGAATTTTTGATATAATAATGGTTTAGTATTACAAGTCTTACTAATTAACCCATAGCTGGAGGAGAAGAAGCGGATTCATACCTATCTCAAGGGTATTTGCGCGTAAATGAATATAGCAAACCTAACGGAATCGGAACTCGGGTTTCCGATTAACAATTCCAAGCCATTATTTAATACACCACTGGCACATCCAGGGTTATAGCATTTGGTATTCCCAAGCGGTCAACCCTCGAGGTACTGGCCAGCATCGGCGTTGCTTAACTTCGTTGATTGTACAGGAACCGCTGTTTCTACGTGATATGACCGTAAGCCAAGAGACATACAAGTGATACTAGCTCTTAGTAATTGCTCTGTAAATCTTATATCTAACATTTATGTTTATGACAATGGCAATATTAGCCATTTCCTTATAAGGAAACGTTCGGGATTCATCGACCGATGAGAGGAAGATGTTTTCTAATGAAATTTATAAAATCTTTCCTTCAAAACAATCTTTCAGGAAAATAAGTTTCTAATGTCCAGTAGCTGTTATCGCTCTTTCCAGTACTAATGGGAGTTTCATTTCTAACCTTTTGTTCGAATTAGTGTGTAACGTCAATATCTTCATCATAACATTATTTTCGCTTCGTGTTACATGTGCTATCCATGTTAGGTGTCATTGTTGTTAAAAGTCATCAAATGATGTGGTTTATGTTATTTGATAGCTCTTTGTTTGTCGTTGTGTAGCGTCAGACCTCAATGTTCGAATAAGGATAGTCCTCGCTGAGACCTACACACTTCACTCGTTCGAAGCCATTTTAACCATCGAAAGCGGTGATATGTAGCTGACAGTTTTAATATTTCTGAACTAGGCTTTGTTTTCTAACGAGGCTATTTTATATCATATCTCGAAGTTTTCTTTTGTTTTTTTTTAACATTTTCGATTCAGTAGCAATTTACGGTGTTGGGTGAAACTATCCCTAAGACAATCTATTTTATGTTCAATTTCCTTATCCTCTAGACTAAATTATAGCTATAACATTACGACAACTGTAACAATAAGACAACAAAGAGAAAGTGAATTGAGGTTCTGGCCTAGTATAGACGACAGAGAAATTATGGATTCCTTCAAAATTTATACAGCTCACAGCCAAAACGAATTAAGCTAAAGAGTATATTCCAGTTAGAGAATGTTCTTTCATATTCTATAAAGCTGACGAATGCCCATTGTGCCGAAAATCCTCTTCAAAGACAGCAAATTAATGGAATAGTAATCAGCTTCTCTAGTTATTGATATAATAAAAAGAAACGTGTGGTCCATAATTAAACAAGACGTATATGAGAATAAAAAATAACATTCAAGTAATGAAGATCCCTGTGAAGTAATTATAAACTTGAAACAGTAGAAACATGAACAAAATCAGCATTTGAAAGACAGATGAAGGATATAGAATGTCAAAGAGACGATATTAACATGTAAAATTATAATTTATTCGAGTATTTTGGATACTGTAGTAATCAAATACGTTTCTACAGTGTTGGATTTATTTATAATTAAGAATGTTCTTGCGCTAAGTTTGCATAACAAACACTGACCCCCCCCCACAAAAAAAAACAACAGTTTATTGTTAATATTTAAAATAAGGATTGATATTCTAAGCTAAAACTCACATATTATTCATATCGGTATAAGTGTAATTGTAAAATATTGCTATTATCTGTTGTTTAATACTAGTTTTATTGAGGAAAATCAAGCATGATAAAGCAAATAAGATACCGGCACCTTCTGTGAAGCTACCGACGTATTGAGATTTTTCATGAAGTACAAGAGAAAATCGACGCTAATGCATCTTCGACAAATGCTGTCATTGGCAAAAACAATGAAACAAGAATCTCAAGCAACAGCAATTGGGTTTTTTCTTCATAAAGAACAAAACAATGATTCCCCCCAATTTTAATTAATGTTATTTGCACGCACTTTGTGTTTTCGACCAATTCATTGCACTTCCTGTGCACGTGTGCAGATGCGCTTTTTTTATAATTACGTCATGATTCATTGAATATCTTAGACAGGACGACGCAATTTTGTTTGTAAAATGAAATATCACGACTTTTGAAGCATTATCCTGCGTTTTTACACAATTTACGGATTTAATAAAAGCAAATAGTTTAGACCTGCCTTTTCATGCGTATAGTATGACTTCCCTTTCTTTTGAACGGATTGGTTTTTCGAACAATCAATTATCCAAAGAAAATACTCACCTTAAACTTTATCTATCTATCTATCTACCTATCTATCTATCTATCTATCTATCTATCTATCTATCTATCTATTGAAGGGCAAAGGGAGGTAGAGAGATCCTGAACGCGCCTAAGCAGGTTCTAATGGAATCTAAGGGAATATTTTTAGCCGAGCCACGTTAAACTCGACCTTGTGCCACATACCTTCCTCGTGGGGGGGGACTGTTAAATATCGGCAGTCGAGACGCAGTGTAATCTGACAGTACGAACGGACACTTCTATCTGCTGACTTATAACACTCTTATTTTTGTATATATGTTATGTTATTTCAATAGCACTTGTTCAACCTACCTTCTTCTTTCCGTGTCTTTCTTTCTGGCCCATAACAGGCCACAACATATCTATCTATCTATCTATCTATCTATCTATCTATCTATCTATCTATCTATCTATCTATCTCTCACTCCATCACTATCTCTCTCTCTTTCCCTACACACACACACACACACACAAATATATATATATATATATATATATATATATATATATATATATATATATATATATTATTCTGAGGAAGTATTCTCTTTAGTGCTTAGATTGCATGAATTTATTTGTGCTACTAGATTGTTAACTAGGTCACACCATTTTACTTTTCGACTAGTTAGACGCAGACGTCAGTTCTAATAGTCTCTGTCCTCGCACTTCTCACCTGTGGAACTTCCTTCCAATTTCTGGCTTCCATGCCACCTGCTATTTTCAAAAAGTTGAATGAAACATCAATTGCCATCTTCTGTTTTCCTGAAACCTGTTCCTTTATTGTCCTTTTCGTCATTTCTCACGGAAGTCTTCTTCATTCTCCTTCACTCACCGTAACTCCTTGCGTCCTAGTTTTATTATCACTTTGATTGGGGTTGAAATGATTTAGATACACACATGCACGCACACAACTATATATATATATATATATATATATATATATATATATATATATATATATATATATATATATATATATTGACATGTTTCATTATTTACATTATTCGGTCTATTGTCCTCATCTTTGGCGCCATATTTATTACAACGTTTTTGGCCGTTGTACGCACCGGACTTCTTCGGGTGGTTGGAATGTCGAACTGGACCTTTATTTCGCTCACTGGGGTAGACTGTTCCACTTCCACGTGCCATGTTTAATAGATGTCAGTTATCAGTTATCTCTTGTTAATTTCCCCTTTAACCGGGTATTGAACACACACACACACACACACACACACACACACACACACACACACACACACACACACACACACACACTCTTTGGGTCTTGTCACTGGATCTAACCAACGCCTTTATCCACTGTGTCATGTGTCCTTGAGGACATCTGTGTATGAATTTCTGGGTATTATAAACCTAATGTCCCAGCAACTATTTTTACCAATGCTCATATTGCAATTTTTTGCTGTTATTGCATGATTTTTTTTACCAGAGCTCATATTGGAACTTTTGTCGTTATTATTGCTTTTCTCTGGCACGCCTTATTACTAGTTCCCATATTGTATTCATTTCTATGCTTGGTCGGCTTAGGAAATTTTTGTGGCCTAGCATATGTGCTGATTCCTTACGTTTACGAATTTTCCGGTGGTGTTGCTTGTCTATAATCTCAACCTGATCCCACAGATGGCGGTGATCTCCCTTTTCTCTCCATATGTGGTCAGCCAAGCCTGATTTTTCCACTTTCCCTCGTGTTACAGCTTTCTGGTGTTCTTGAAGCCTTACCTTAAGGGGGTGGCCTGTCTCCCCTTTATATTTCTTTCCGCAGCTGCACGGGATAGCGTATACACAGTCTTTAGTCATGTTCTTCTCTAGGGGTGGGGTCTTACTCAGAAGAGATACCTGCGAAGTATCGTCAAGCTTTTGAAGGTTATCCTGATGTTGTATGGACCGCAAATCCTTTGTATTTTCTCTGATAACCGCTTCACAGAAGGCAGGCAGACTGTTTTCTAAGTATTGTTGTCCTCCTCTTGTACCCGCCTATCCCAGTTTTGGGGGGCTGCAGCCATGTACCAAGGGTAGTTGTTACGTTGTCGGGTACTACTTTTACTGACCAATTCTTTATCTAACAGCTCTGGGTCGCCACTTATGACTTTGCTCGGTGTTGTAAGCAAGGGATGATCCCTTTCTTTACGCTGTATGGATGGTGGGTGTTGAAATTGAGGTACTGTCCGGTGAATGTCGGTTTACGGTATACGGATGTCTTGAACCCATGCTCTGTTCGAGATATTAGAACATCCAGGAATGGGAGTGTGTTGTTACTCTCTTTCTCCATTGTGAACTGTATCGAAGGTCTTATTAAGTTCACATAGTCCAGTAGAACCTGAACATGTGGTGTGGCCAGAGTATGAAGGTGTCATCTCTATACCTTAGCCATATAGTTGGCTTTAGAGATATAGATTCTAATGCCATTTCCTCAAAGTATTCCATGTATATATTCGCCATTGCTGGTGATGATGGTGAGCACATTGCTAAGCCCCCATCCTGTCGATATATGTCTGATACCATTCCGAAGTGTGTTGTTTGTGTATAGAAATTCAACATCTCCATCAGATTATCTATTGGAATACTGGTCCGTTCTTCTAGGGATGAGTCAGGGGCCAATCCGTCTCTGACTACTGAGGGTGCCTCCTCCGTGGGTACCTTGGTGAACAATCTCACTACCTCCAAGCTAACCATCTGGTTGGATACGATGGGAACATCGTTGACTATTTCCACGAAGTGGACGGAATTTAGTACATATGAAGGAGACTTTCCGCTCAATTGGTCAATTATATCTACAAGGAAGCGACTCAGAGGGTGGCGAACAGAGCCTTGGCAACTAACTATCGGCCTGTGCGGAATACCGTCTTTGTGAATATTAGGGAGACCGTATATGTGAGGTAGCTTGGTGTAACGCTGCGATAACTGCCTATACGTCTTAGGTGCGAAGTGATCCTTGTTCTTGATTAGTGTCTGTAACAGTTTGCGTTCCGTTTTCATTGTAGGATCCTTTTTTACTTTGCTGTAGCTACTATTGCTAATCAGGTCTTCCAGTTTTCTTGTATAATCTGATTTGTCCATCAC
>CAHIKZ030005303.1:1347500-1403012 GCA_903632075.3 Acanthosepion pharaonis
GTTCTCATTCAGGTACTGTCGTACACTCGCTACCCCCAATTCATTCATTTCCCTCTTCAATTCTGGTGCGTCGCAATGACATGCCTCCCTCTGCTTTTTTCTTCTCATTTACATTCCTATAGCCTTTTACCATTTAGATAAATCTAACATGCGTAGACAATACTATCTTCTCATTCACAACCGTATAAATACATTCATTTTCAGATTCCCTATTGACACGATAATAAAATGACACACGAATTTACATGTATACATCGTCTCCCCATTTGAATCAATTCGAAACATTTACATATTCCCACGTATGATTTATTCAGGCCTTTGTGTTTCCGAATGCTCTTGCTGATCCCAACTCGTGTACGATAGAGAGCAATCGAAATGTTTTCACTTGTAATAGCGACTCCAGCTGAATCCATAGTGAAGAAAACCTTTGAATCATTCCTTTCTCTGTCATTTGAATTCATATATTTCAAATTAAGTAATGGGCATACGATGTAAAAACATACGTTCGTATCTAGATGAAGTCAAGAACGTCCATCCCACACGCAGAATTTAATGTGAATGTTAGCTTATGTTAGCTTTTTTATGTGAATATTAGTTATGTTAACGTTTGGTATAAATGTTAGCTTATGTTACCTTTGATTTGAATGTTAGGTTTTGTTAGCTTTTGATCCAAAAGTTAATGAATGCAGAAATGTTCCCCCGTCTGCAACAAAACACACAGATGCATGGTAGGATTTCTTTCTCCCCAATGAAATAGGCAACTTCCTTGTCTTATCAGGCTCTATTCTGTTCTATCTTGTCTTGAAGCCAGAATCGCGTGGACAACCGCGACTGAATTCAACACACAGACTCGTTGAAAGTTTTCAAAGAGTAGCGATAGACATTAAATATTCTAATTAAACAAATATCAGCTTATTTTGATATGATTGCATTCAACGTGTATATGGCGGCGCTGTGGTGAGGTTCACAGAGAAAAGTATTTGGTTTATCTTGTTAAGCACGGTAATGGAAACTTCATTATCTCGAATGGCTCTGAATAACATTGACAGAATCATTAATGTTGAAGTTAACGTCAAAATATTGAAAGAAAGCATATTTGTTTTCAGTGAAACATTTGAGAAGAGAAGCTATGTTCCAGCAGGATAATTGTCCAGAATATATCAATGACCAGCAAACAGACCTGGTTGCAATCGGATTGAAAATTCATGATGGAAACTTTTTAAAAAACTATTCCATGACAAAAAATTAAACATAAATATGATACTAGAAGTTAATTGAATTAAATTAATTTAATAAAGTGAATTTTAAATATATTTATAGAAATAAAATTATAGAGTTAATTCAGTTAAGCCTAAATAAAGCACCATTTTGCAAATTTTATCGAAAAATTTGTAATCAGTTTGACAGAGAACATTGTTTTCTAGAGTCAATTCCATGTCTTAAAGAATTCAGACAATCAAAAAAGTTCGAAGCGAAACGAGAAAATACTCATTGCATTTTTCCTTTGAAGACTTTTTTTAATTGATCTGGAAAATATATCCCATTAATTGAAATTATTAGAATTTTAAAATAATTTTTCGTGAGGCGGGAATGTTCAACTATTAAAGAAATATAGTTTTGTGTCATTTATATATTTATTATTATTACTAGCAGTTATTTCTTTATTTAACTAACACGGTTTGCCTTTTTAAATATGTTATTCTGTTTGGACAATGTTTGAATAAGTCATTGCATATACGGATCAAAACTATGATTAAATTTACTCAGTCATTATCAAGAATATATTATTGTCAGTATCGTGGCATTTTCTTTTTGGGGGAATTACTCGCATCTGATCTTTCAATACACTCGATAGATGACGCTCATTCAAAATTATAAACATAGCTTTCTCTTCCTCATCCTTTTGCCTTTCTTTTCTTTCGAGAATGCGGTAGGTAGGAGATTTTTTCTTCGGGGGGGGGGACTTAGTCACATGATGTATCTCCCACATGCACGCACGTACGAACACACACAAACTACGGTTAAAACTATAAAAGCTTTTCTTTTCCTTTTCAGAGGTATGCACACTAGTATGTTTTTTCTCTTTTGTTGGTGATTTATTAGTTACTAGCATAAAACCTCACTCCGTGCGGATATTTAAGCTGGACTCCAGCCTGAGTTCTACAAGTTGTTTTCCATCCTATATGGCTCTGAAGGAACTTGTAGCTGTATTTTACCTTTGTTACGGCACATCGCATCTAGTTCATCCTTGAATCTGAGTGAATTAAAAGGCTTACACAGAATGATATCATTGGATAATTTGAATAATCACTGTCACTGTCACTGTTGGACTAACAAGATGCACTTGATCTTGCAGTACTTGCTTGTCTCCTGGCTAACACCTCCTTTGAAGTTTGAGATGCTCTTGATCTTATCTGTCTTGTAGTATTTGCTTGTCTCCTGGCTTGTACCTCCTCTGATGTTTGAGATGCTCTTGATCTTATCTGTCTTGTAGTATTTTTGTCTCCTAGTATTTGCTTGTCTGTCTTGTAGTATTTTGCTTGTCTTGTACCTCCTCTGATGTTTGAGATGCTCTTGATCTTATCTGTCTTGTAGTATTTGCTTGTCTCCTTTTGTACCTCCTCTGATATTTGAGATGCTCTTGATCTATCTGTCTTGTAGTATTTGCTTGTCTCCTGGCTTGTACCTCCTCTGATGTTTGAGATGCTCTTGATCTTATCTGTCTTTTGTAGTATTTGTTCTTGCATTTGCTTGTTGTACCTCCTCTGATGTTTGAGATGTTCTTGATCTTATCTGTCTTGTAGTATTTGCTTGTCTCCTGGCTTGTACCTCCTCTGATATTTGAGATGTTCTTGATCTTATCTGTCTTGTAGTATTTGCTTGTCTCCTGGCTTGTACCTCCACTGATGTTTGAGATGTTCTTGATCTTATCTGTCTTGTAGTATTTGCTTGTCTCCTGGCTTGTACCTCCACTGATGTTTGAGATGTTCTTGATCTTATCTGTCTTGTAGAATTTGCTTGTCTCCCTGGCTTGTACCTCCTCTGATGTTTGAGATGCTCTTGATCTTATCTGTCTTGTAGTATTTGCTTGTCTCCTGGCTTGTACCTCTGATATTTTGAGATGCTCTTGATCTTATCTGTCTTGTAGTATTTGCTTGTCTCCTGGCTTGTACCTCCACTGATGTTTGAGATGCTCTTGATCTTATCTGTCTTGTAGTATTTGCTTGTCTCCTGGCTTGTACCTCCTCTGATATTTGAGATGTTCTTGATCTTATCTGTCTTGTAGTATTTGCTTGTCTCCTGGCTTGTTTGAGACCTCCTCTGATGTTTGAGATGCTCTTGATCTTATCTGTCTTGTAGTATTTGCTTGTCTCTGGCTTGTACCTCTCCTCTGATGTTTGAGATGTTCTTGATCTTATCTGTCTTGTAGTATTTGCTTGTCTCCTGGCTTGTACCTCCTCTGATGTTTGAGATGCTCTTGATCTTATCTGTCTTGTAGTATTTGCTTGTCTCCTGGCTTGTACCTCCTCTGATGTTTGAGATGCTCTTGATCTTATCTGTCTTGTAGTATTTGCTTGTCTCCTGGCTTGTACCTCCACTGATATGATTTGAGATGTTCTTGATCTTATCTGTCTTGTAGTATTTGCTTGTCTCCTGGCTTGTACCTCCTCTGATATTTGAGATGTTCTTGATCTTATCTGTCTTGTAGTATTTGCTTGTCTCCTGGCTTGTACCTCCACTGATGTTTGAGATGCTCTTGATCTTATCTGTCTTGTAGTATTTGCTTGTCTCCTTGCTTGTACCTCCTCTGATGTTTGAGATGCTCTTGATCTTATCTGTCTTGTAGTATTTGCTTGTCTGGCTTGTCCTGATGTTTGAGATGCTCTTGATCTTATCTGTCTTTAGTACCTCCTCTGATATTTGAGATGTTCTTGATCTTATCTGTCTTGTAGTATTTGCTTGTCTCCTTGCTTGTACCTCCTCTGATATTTGAGATGTTCTTGATCTTATCTGTCTTGTAGTATTTGCTTGTCTCCTGGCTTGTACCTCCTCTGATGTTTGAGATGCTCTTGATCTTATCTGTCTTGTAGTATTTGCTTGTCTCTGGCTTGTACCTCCACTGATGTTTGAGATGCTCTTGATCTTATCTGTCTTGTAGTATTTGCTTGTCTCCTGGCTTGTACCTCCTCTGATATTTGAGATGTTCTTGATCTTATCTGTCTTGTAGTATTTGCTTGTCTCCTGGCTTGTACCTCCACTGATGTTTGAGATGCTCTTGATCTTATCTGTCTTGTAGTATTTGCTTGTCTCCTGGCTTGTACCTCCTCTGATGTTTGAGATGCTCTTGATCTTATCTGTCTTGTAGTATTTGCTTGTCTCCTGGCTTGTACCTCCTCTGATGTTTGAGATGTTCTTGATCTTATCTGTCTTGTAGTATTTGCTTGTCTCCTGGCTTGTACCTCCTCTGATATTTGAGATGTTCTTGATCTTATCTGTCTTGTAGTATTTGCTTGTCTCCTGGCTTGTAGCTCCACTGATGTTTGAGATGCTCTTGATCTTATCTGTCTTGTAGTATTTGCTTGTCTCCTGGCTTGTCCTCCTCTGATGTTTGAGATGTTCTTGATCTTATCTGTCTTGTAGTATTTGCTTGTCTCCTGGCTTGTACCTCCTCTGATGTTTGAGATGCTCTTGATCTTATCTGTCTTGTAGTATTTGCTTGTCTCCTTGCTTGTACCTCCACTGATGTTTGAGATGCTCTTGATCTTATCTGTCTTGTAGTATTTGCTTGTCTCCTGGCTTGTACCTCCTCTGATGTTTGAGATGTTCTTGATCTTATCTGTCTTGTAGTATTTGCTTGTCTCCTGGCTTGTACCTCCTCTGATATTAGAGATGTTCTTGATCTTATCTGTCTTATCTGTCTTGCTTGTACCTCCTCTGATGTTTGAGATGTTCTTGATCTTATCTTGTCTTGTAGTACTTGCTTGTACCTCCTCTGATATTTGAGATGTTCTTGATCTTATCTGTCTTGTAGTATTTGCTTGTCTCCTGGCTTGTACCTCCTCTGATATTTGAGATGTTCTTGATCTTATCTGTCTTGTAGTATTTGCTTGTCTCCTGGCTTGTACCTCCTCTGATGTTTGAGATGATCTTGATCTTATCTGTCTTGTAGTATTTGCTTGTCTCCTTGCTTGTACCTCCTCTGATGTTTGAGATGCTCTTGATCTGTCTTTGAGATGTTTGAGATGCTCTTGATCTTATCTGTCTTGTAGTATTTGCTTGTCTCCTGGCTTTGTACCTCCTCTGATGTTTGAGATGTTCTTGATCTTATCTGTCTTGTAGTATTTGCTTGTCTCCTGGCTTGTACCTCCTCTGATATTTGAGATGTTCTTGATCTTATCTGTCTTGTAGTATTTGCTTGTCTCCTTGCTTGTACCTCCTCTGATATTTGAGATGTTCTTGATCTTATCTGTCTTGTAGTATTTGCTTGTCTCCTTGCTTGTACCTCCTCTGATGTTTGAGATGCTCTTGATCTTATCTGTCTTGTAGTATTTGCTTGTCTCCTGGCTTGTACCTCCTCTGATGTTTGAGATGCTCTTGATCTTATCTGTCTTGTAGTATTTGCTTGTCTCCTGGCTTGTACCTCCTCTGATGTTTGAGATTTGCTCTTGATCTTATCTGTCTTGTAGTATTTGCTTGTCTCCTTGCTTGTACCTCCTCTGATGTTTGAGATGTTCTTGATCTTATCTGTCTTGTAGTATTTGCTTGTCTCCTGCTTGTACCTCCTCTGATGTTTGAGATGTCTCCTCTTGATCTTATCTGTCTTGTAGTATTTGCTTGTCTCCTTGCTTGTACCTCCTCTGATATTTGAGATGTTCTTGATCTTATCTGTCTTGTAGTATTTGCTTGTCTCCTTGCTTGTACCTCCTCTGATGTTTGAGATGCTCTTGATCTTATCTGTCTTGTAGTATTTGCTTGTCTCCTTGCTTGTACCTCCTCTGATGTTTGAGATGTTCTTGATCTTATCTGTCTTGTAGTATTTGCTTGTCTCCTGGCTTGTACCTCCTCTGATGTTTGAGATGCTCTTGATCTTATCTGTCTTGTAGTATTTGCTTGTCTCCTTGCTTGTACCTCCTCTGATGTTTGAGATGCTCTTGATCTTATCTGTCTTGTAGTATTTGCTTGTCTCCTGGCTTGTACCTCCTCTGATGTTTGAGATGCTCTTGATCTTATCTGTCTTGTAGTATTTGATCTTATTGTCTCCTAGTATTTGCTTACCTCCTCTTGATGTTTGAGATGTTCTTGATCTTATCTGTCTTGTAGTATTTGCTTGTCTCCTTGCTTGTACCTCTCCTCTGATGTTTGAGATGCTCTTGATCTTATCTGTCTTGTAGTATTTGCTTGTCTCCTTGCTTGTACCTCCTCTGATGTTTGAGATGTTCTTGATCTTATCTTATCTTGTGGCTTGTACCTCCTCTGATGTTTGAGATTTGATCTTATTGTGTAGTATTTGCTTGTCTCCTGGCTTGTACCTCCCTCTGATGTTTGAGATGTTCTTGATCTTATCTGTCTTGTAGTATTTGCTTGTCTCCTTGCTTGTTCCTCCTCTGATGTTTGAGATGTTCTTGATCTTATCTGTCTTGTAGTATTTGCTTGTCTCCTTGCTTGTACCTCCTCTGATGTTTGAGATGTTCTTGATCTTATCTGTCTTGTAGTATTTGCTTGTCTCCTTGCTTGTACCTCCTCTGATATTTGAGATGTTCTTGATCTTATCTGTCTTGTAGTATTTGCTTGTCTCCTTGCTTGTACCTCCTCTGATGTTTGAGATGCTCTTGATCTTATCTGTCTTGTAGTATTTGCTTGTCTCCTGGCTTGTACCTCCTCTGATGTTTGAGATGCTCTTGATCTTATCTGTCTTGTAGTATTTGCTTGTCTCCTTGCTTGTACCTCCTCTGATGTTTGAGATGTTCTTGATCTTATCTGTCTTGTAGTATTTGCTTGTCTCCTTGCTTGTACCTCCTCTGATATTTGAGATGTTCTTGATCTTATCTGTCTTGTAGTATTTGCTTGTCTCCTTGCTTGTACCTCCTCCTCTGATGTTTGAGATGTTCTTGATCTTATCTGTCTTGTAGTATTTGCTTGTCTCCTGGTATTTGTACCTCCTCTGATGTTTGAGATTGATCTTATCTGTCTTTGATCTTTATCTGATCTTGAGAGTATTTGCTTTGTATTTCTCCTTGCTTGTACCTCCTCTGATATTTGAGATGTTCTTGATCTTATCTGTCTTGTAGTATTTGCTTGTCTCCTGATCTTATCTGCTTGTACCTCCTCTGATGTTTGAGATGTTCTTGATCTTATCTGTCTTGTAGTATTTGCTTGTCTCCTTGCTTGTACCTCCTCTGATGTTTGAGATGTTCTTGATCTTATCTGTCTTGTAGTATTTGCTTGTCTCCTCCCTCTGATGGTTTGTACCTCCTCTGATGTTTGAGATGTTTCTTGATCTTATCTGTCTTGTAGTATTTGCTTGTCTCCTGGCTTGTACCTCCTCTGATGTTTGAGATGTTCTTGATCTTATCTGTCTTGTAGTATTTGCTTGTCTCCTGGCTTGTACCTCCTCTGATGTTTGAGATGCTCTTGATCTTATCTGTCTTGTAGTATTTGCTTGTCTCCTGGCTTGTACCTCCTCTGATGTTTGAGATGTTCTTGATCTTATCTGTCTTGTAGTATTTGCTTGTCTCCTGGCTTGTACCTCCTCTGATGTTTGAGATGCTCTTGATCTTATCTGTCTTGTAGTATTTGCTTGTCTCCTGGCTTGTACCTCCTCTGATGTTTGAGATGTTCTTGATCTTATCTGTCTTGTAGTATTTGCTTGTCTCCTGGCTTGTACCTCCTCTGATGTTTGAGATGTTCTTGATCTTATCTGTCTTGTAGTATTTGCTTGTCTCCTGGTTTGTACCTCCTCTGATGTTTGAGATGTTCTTGATCTTATCTTGTCTCTTGTAGTATTTGCTTGTCTCCCTTGTTTGTACCTCCTCTGATGTTTGAGATGTTCTTGATCTTATCTGTCTTGTAGTATTTGCTTGTCTCCTGGCTTGTACCTCCTCTGATGTTTGAGATGTTCTTGATCTTATCTGTCTTGTAGTATTTGCTTGTCTCCTGGCTTGTACCTCCTCTGATGTTTGAGATGTTCTTGATCTTATCTGTCTTGTAGTATTTGCTTGTCTCCTGGCTTGTACCTCCTCTGATGTTTGAGATGTTCTTGATCTTATCTGTCTTGTAGTATTTGCTTGTCTCCTGGCTTGTACCTCCACTGATGTTTGAGATGTTCTTGATCTTATCTGTCTTGTAGTATTTGTCCCGGTTTCCTCTGATATTTTGTCTCTTGATCTTATCTGTCTTTGTATTTGCTTGTCTCCTTGCCTCCTCTGATATTTGAGATGTTCTTGATCTTATCTGTCTTGTAGTATTTGCTTGTCTCCTGGCTTGTACCTCCTCTGATGTTTGAGATGTTCTTGATCTTATCTGTCTTGTAGTATTTGCTTGTCTCCTTGCTTGTACCTCCACTGATGTTTGAGATGTTTGAGATGTTCTTGATCTTATCTGTCTTGTAGTATTTGCTTGTCTCCTGGCTTGTACCTCCTCTGATGTTTGAGATGTTCTTGATCTTATCTGTCTTGTAGTATTTGCTTGTCTCCTGGCTTGTACCTCCACTGATGTTTGAGATGCTCTTGATCTTATCTGTCTTGTAGTATTTGCTTGTCTCCTGGCTTGTACCTCCACTGATGTTTGAGATGTTCTTGATCTTATCTGTCTTGTAGTATTTGCTTGTCTCCTGGCTTGTACCTCCTCTGATGTTTGAGATGCTCTTGATCTTATCTGTCTTGTAGTATTTGCTTGTCTCCTTGCTTGTACCTCCTCTGATGTTTGAGATGTTCTTGATCTTATCTGTCTTGTAGTATTTGCTTGTCTCCTGGCTTGTACCTCCTCTGATGTTTGAGATGCTCTTGATCTTATCTGTCTTGTAGTATTTGCTTGTCTCCTTGCTTGTACCTCCTCTGATATTTGAGATGTTCTTGATCTTATCTGTCTTGTAGTATTTGCTTGTCTCCTGGCTTGTACCTCCTCTGATGTTTGAGATGCTCTTGATCTTATCTGTCTTGTAGTATTTGCTTGTCTCCTGGCTTGTACCTCCTCTGATATTTGAGATGTTCTTGATCTTATCTGTCTTGTAGTATTTGCTTGTCTCCTGGCTTGTACCTCCTCTGATGTTTGAGATGCTCTTGATCTTATCTGTCTTGTAGTATTTTTGTCTCCTTTTGTCTCCTCTGATGTTTGAGATGTTCTTGATCTTATCTGTCTTGTAGTATTTCTTGTCTCCTGGCTTGTACCTCCTCTGATGTTTGAGATGCTCTTGATCTTATCTGTCTTGTAGTATTTGCTTGTCTCCTGGCTTGTACCTCCTCTGATGTTTGAGATGTTCTTGATCTTATCTGTCTTGTAGTATTTGCTTGTCTCCTGGCTTGTACCTCCTCTGATATTTGAGATGTTCTTGATCTTATCTGTCTTGTAGTATTTTTGCTTGTCTCCTGGATGCTTGTATCCTTGTAGTATTTGCTTCCTCTGATATTTGAGATTTGAGATGTTCTTGATCTTATCTGTCTTGTAGTATTTGCTTGTCTCCCTGGCTTGTACCTCCTCTGATGTTTGAGATGCTCTTGATCTTATCTGTCTTGTAGTATTTGCTTGTCTCCTTGCTTGTACCTCCTCTGATATTTGAGATGTTCTTGATCTTATCTGTCTTGTAGTATTTGCTTGTCTCCTGGCTTGTACCTCCTCTGATGTTTGAGATGTTCTTGATCTTATCTGTCTTGTAGTATTTGCTTGTCTCCTTGCTTGTTCCTCCTCTGATGTTTGAGATGTTCTTGATCTTATCTGTCTTGTAGTATTTGCTTGTCTCCTTGCTTGTACCTCCTCTGATATTTGAGATGTTCTTGATCTTATCTGTCTTGTAGTATTTGCTTGTCTCCTGGCTTGTACCTCCTCTGATGTTTGAGATGTTCTTGATCTTATCTGTCTTGTAGTATTTGCTTGTCTCCTGGCTTGTACCTCCTCTGATGTTTGAGATGTTCTTGATCTTATCTGTCTTGTAGTATTTGCTTGTCTCTTGGCTTGTACCTCCTCTGATGTTTGAGATGTTCTTGATCTTATCTGTCTTGTAGTATTTGCTTGTCTCCTTGTATTTGTACCTCCTCTGATGTTTGAGATGTTCTTGATCTTATCTGTCTTGTAGTATTTGTCTTGTCTCCTTGCTTGAGATGTTCTCCTCTGATGTTTGAGATGTCCTCTTGATCTTATCTGTCTTGTAGTATTTGCTTGTCTCCTGGCTTGTACCTCCTCTGATGTTTGAGATGTTCTTGATCTTATCTGTCTTGTAGTATTTGCTTGTCTCCTTGCTTGTACCTCCTCTGATATTTGAGATGTTCTTGATCTTATCTGTCTTGTAGTATTTGCTTGTCTCCTTGCTTGTACCTCCTCTGATGTTTGAGATGTTCTTGATCTTATCTGTCTTGTAGTATTTGTTGTTTGCTTGTCTCCTCTGATGTTTGAGATGCTCTTGATCTTATCTGTCTTCTGATGTTTGAGATGATGTTTGAGATGTTCTTGATTTATCTGTCTTGTAGTATTTGCTTGTCTCCTTGCTTGTACCTCCTCTGATATTTGAGATGTTCTTGATCTTATCTGTCTTGTAGTATTTGCTTGTACCTCCTCTCCTTGATCTTATCTGTCTTTGTATTTGCTTGTCTCCTCTTGATGATGTTTGAGATGTTCTTGATCTTATCTGTCTTGTAGTATTTGCTTGTCTCCTGGCTTGTACCTCCACTGATGTTTGAGATGCTCTTGATCTTATCTGTCTTGTAGTATTTGCTTGTCTCCTTGCTTGTACCTCCTCTGATGTTTGAGATCCATTCTTGATCTTATCTGTCTTGTAGTATTTGCTTGTCTCCTGGGCTTGTACCTCCTCTGATGTTTGAGATGTTCTTGATCTTATCTGTCTTGTAGTATTTGCTTGTCTCCTTGCTTGTACCTCCTCTGATGTTTGAGATGCTTGTACCTCCTCTGATGTTTGATCTTATCTGTCTTGTAGTATTTGCTTGTCTCCTTGCTTGTACCTCCTCTGATGTTTGAGATGTTCTTGATCTTATCTGTCTTGTAGTATTTGCTTGTCTCCTGGCTTGTACCTCCTCTGATGTTTGAGATGTTCTTGATCTTATCTGTCTTGTAGTATTTGCTTGTCTCCTTGGCTTGTACCTCCTCTGATGTTTGAGATGTTCTTGATCTTATCTGTCTTGTAGTATTTGCTTGTCTCCTTGCTTGTACCTCCTCTGATGTTTGAGATGTTCTTGATCTTATCTGTCTTGTAGTATTTGCTTGTCTCCTGGCTTGTACCTCCTCTGATGTTTGAGATGTTCTTGATCTTATCTGTCTTGTAGTATTTGCTTGTCTCCTGCTTGTACCTCCTCTGATGTTTGAGATGTTCTTGATCTTATCTGTCTTGTAGTATTTGCTTGTCTCCTGGCTTGTACCTCCTCTGATGTTTGAGATGTTCTTGATCTTATCTGTCTTGTAGTATTTGCTTGTCTCCTGGCTTGTACCTCCTCTGATGTTTGAGATGTTCTTGATCTTATCTGTCTTGTAGTATTTGCTTGTCTCCTGCTTGTACCTCCTCTGATGTTTGAGATGTTCTTGATCTTATCTGTCTTTGTAGTATTTGCTTTCCTGGCTTGTACCTCCTCTGATGTTTGAGATGTTCTTGATCTTATCTGTCTTGTAGTATTTTGCTTGTCTCCTGGCTTGTACCTCCTCTGATGTTTGAGATGCTCTTGATCTTATCTGTCTTGTAGTATTTGCTTGTCTCCTTGCTTGTACCTCCTCTGATATTCTGATGTTTGAGATGTTCTTTTGATCTTATCTGTCTTGTAGTATTTGCTTGTCTCCTGGCTTGTACCTCCTCTGATGTTTGAGATGTTCTTGATCTTATCTGTCTTGTAGTATTTGCTTGTCTCCTTGCTTGTACCTCCACTGATGTTTGAGATGCTCTTGATCTTATCTGTCTTGTAGTATTTGCTTGTCTCCTGGCTTGTACCTCCTCTGATGTTTGAGATGTTCTTGATCTTATCTGTCTTGTATCTTGTCTCCTGGCTTGTACCTCCTCTGATGTTTGAGATGTTCTTGATCTTATCTGTCTTGTAGTATTTGCTTGTCTCCTTGCTTGTCCTCTGATATTTGAGATGTTCTTGATCTTATCTGTCTTGTAGTATTTGCTTGTCTCCTGGCTTGTACCTCCTCTGATGTTTGAGATGTTCTTGATCTTATCTGTCTTGTAGTATTTGCTTGTCTCTCTGATATTTGGCTTGTACCTCCTCTGATATTTGAGATGTTCTTGATCTTATCTGTCTTGTAGTATTTGCTTGTCTCCTGGCTTGTACCTCCTCTGATATTTGAGATGTTCTTGATCTTATCTGTCTTGTAGTATTTGCTTGTCTCCTTGCTTGTACCTCCACTGATGTTTGAGATGCTCTTGATCTTATCTGTCTTGTAGTATTTGCTTGTCTCCTGGCTTGTACCTCCACTGATGTTTGAGATGCTCTTGATCTTATCTGTCTTGTAGTATTTGCTTGTCTCCTGGCTTGTACCTCCTCTGATGTTTGAGATGTTCTTGATCTTATCTGTCTTGTAGTATTTGCTTGTCTCCTGGCTTGTACCTCCTCTGATGTTTGAGATGCTCTTGATCTTATCTGTCTTGTAGTATTTGCTTGTCTCCTGGCTTGTACCTACTCTGATGTTTGAGGTGCTCTTGATCTTATCTGACTTGTAGTATTTGCTTGTCTCCTTGCTTGTACATCCTCTGATGTTTGAGATGATGATCTTATCTGTTGTATTTGCTTGTCTCCTGGTTTTATGATGTTTGAGATGCTCTTGATCTTATCTGTCTTGTAGTATTTGCTTGTCTCCTGGCTACCTCCTCTGATATTTTGAGATGTTCTTGATCTTATCTGTCTTGTAGTATATTTGCTTGTCTCCTTGTACCTCCTCTGATGTTTGAGATGTTCTTGATCTTATCTGTCCTGTAGTATTTGCTTGACTCCTGGCTTGTACCTCCACTGATGTTTGAGATGCTCTTGATCTTATCTGTCTTGTAGTATTTGCTTGTCTCCTTGCTTGTACCTCCTCTGATGTTTGAGATGTTCTTGATCTTATCTGTCTTGTCCTGGTATTTGCTTGTCTCCTTATCTGTCTTGTAGTATTTGCTTGTTTGAGATCCTCTGATATTTGAGATGTTCTTGATCTTATCTGTCTTGTAGTATTTGCTTGTCTCCTGGCTTGACCTCCTCTGATGTTTGAGATGCTCTTGATCTTATCTGTCTTGTAGTATTTGCTTGTCTCCTTGCTTGTACATCCACTGATGTTTGAGATGCTCTTGATCTTATCTGTCTTGTAGTATTTGCTTGTCTCCTGGCTTGTACCTCTCCTCTGATGTTTGAGATGATCTTGATCTTATCTTATCTGTCTCCACTGTTTGAGATGTTCTTGATCTTATCTGTCTTTGTATTTCTTGTCTCCTGGCTTGTACCTCCTCTGATGTTTGAGATGTTCTTGATCTTATCTGTCTTGTAGTATTTGCTTGTCTCCTGCTTGTACCTCCTCTGATGTTTGAGATGAGATGCTTGTCTCTTGATCTTATCTGTCTTGTAGTATTTGCTTGTCTCCTTGCTTGTACCTCCTCTGATGTTTGAGATGTTCTTGATCTTATCTGTCTTTAGTATTTGCTTGTCTGATGTTTGTACCTCCTCTGATGTTTGATGCTCTTGATCTTATCTGTCTTGTAGTATTTGCTTGTCTCTGGCTTGTACCTCCTCTGATGTTTGAGATGTTCTTGATCTTATCTGTCTTGTAGTATTTGCTTGTCTCCTTGCTTGTACCTCCTCTGATGTTTGAGATGTTCTTGATCTTATCTGTCTTGTAGTATTTGCTTGTCTCCTTGCTTGTACCTCCTCTGATGTTTGAGATGTTCTTGATCTTATCTGTCTTGTAGTATTTGCTTGTCTCCTGGCTTGTACCTCCTCTGATGTTTGAGATGATCTTATCTGTCTTTGATTTCTTATCTGTCTTGTTTAGTATTTGCTTGTCTTGTGTATTTGCTTGTCTCCTGGCCTACCTCCTCTGATGTTTGAGATGCTCTTGATCTTATCTGTCTTGTAGTATTTGCTTGTCTCCTTGCTTGTACCTCCACTGATGTTTGAGATGTTCTTGATCTTATCTGTCTTGTAGTATTTGCTTGTCTCCTGGCTTGTACCTCCTCTGATGTTTGAGATGTTCTTGATCTTATCTGTCTTGTAGTATTTGCTTGTCTCCTGGCTTGTACCTCCTCTGATGTTTGAGATGCTCTTGATCTTATCTGTCTTGTAGTATTTGCTTGTCTCCTTGCTTGTACCTCCTCTGATATTTGAGATGTTCTTGATCTTATCTGTCTTGTAGTATTTGCTTGTCTCTTGCTTGTACCTCCTCCTCTGATGTTTGAGATGTTCTTGATCTTATCTGTCTTGTAGTATTTGCTTGTCTCCTTGCTTGTACCTCCTCTGATATTTGAGATGTTCTTGATCTTATCTGTCTTGTAGTATTTGCTTGTCTCCTGGCTTGTACCTCCTCTGATGTTTGAGATGTTCTTGATCTTATCTGTCTTGTAGTATTTGCTTGTCTCTTGCTTGTACCTCCTCTGATGTTTGAGATGCTCTTGATCTTATCTGTCTTGTAGTATTTTTGTCTCCTTGTACCTCCTCTGATGTTTGAGATGTTCTTGATCTTATCTGTCTTGTAGTATTTGCTTGTCTCCTCTGATATTTGAGATGTTCTTGATCTTATCTGTCTTGTAGTATTTGCTTGTCTCCTGGCTTGTACCTCCTCTGATGTTTGAGATGCTCTTGATCTTATCTGTCTTGTAGTATTTGCTTGTCTCCTGGCTTGTACCTCCTCTGATGTTTGAGATGTTCTTGATCTTATCTGTCTTGTAGTATTTGCTTGTCTCCTGGCTTGTACCTCCCTGATGTTTCCTCTTGATCTTATCTGTCTTGAGATGCTTTCTTGATCTTATCTGTCTTGTTAGATATTTGATCTTTCTGTCTCCTAGTATTTGCTTGTCTACCTCCTCTGATATTTGAGATGTTCTTGATCTTATCTGTCTTGTAGTATTTGCTTGTCTCTTGGCTTGTACCTCCTCTGATGTTTGAGATGTTCTTGATCTTATCTGTCTTGTAGTATTTGCTTGTCTCCTGCTTGTACCTCCTCTGATGTTTGAGATGTTCTTGATCTTATCTGTCTTGTAGTATTTGCTTGTCTCCTTGCTTGTACCTCCTCTGATGTTTGAGATGCTCTTGATCTTATCTGTCTTGTAGTATTTGCTTGTCTCCTCTGATATTTGCTTGTACCTCCTCTGATGTTTGAGATGTACCTCCTCTTGATCTTATCTGTCTTTAGTATTTGCTTGTCTCCTGGCTTGTACCTCCTCTGATATTTGAGATGTTCTTGATCTTATCTGTCTTGTAGTATTTGCTTGTCTCCTTGCTTGTACCTCCTCTGATGTTTGAGATGTTCTTGATCTTATCTGTCTTGTAGTTTTGCTTGTCTCTTTGCTTGTACCTCCTCTGATGTTTGAGATGTTCTCTTGATCTTATCTGTCTTGTAGTATTTGCTTGTCTCCTTTGCTTGCTTGTACCTCCTCTGATATTTGAGATGTTCTTGATCTTATCTGTCTTGTAGTATTTGCTTGTCTCCTGGCTTGTACCTCCTCTGATATTTGAGATGTTCTTGATCTTATCTGTCTTGTAGTATTTGCTTGTCTCCTTGCTTGTACCTTCTCTGATGTTTGAGATGCTCTTGATCTTATCTGTCTTGTAGTATTTGCTTGTCTCCTGCTTGTACCTCCTCTGATGTTTGAGATGTTTCTTGATCTTATCTGTCTTGTAGTATTTGCTTGTCTCCTGGCTTGTACCTCCTCTGATGTTTGAGATGTTCTTTGATCTTATCTGTCTTGTAGTATTTGCTTGTCTCCTTGCTTGTACCTCCTCTGATGTTTGAGATGCTCTTGATCTTATCTGTCTTGTAGTATTTGCTTGTCTCCCTTGTACCTCCTCTGATGTTTGAGATGATCTTATCTGTCTTTGATCTTTATCTGTCTTGATATTTAGTCTTTTTATTGTCTCCTGGCTTGTACCTCCTCTGATGTTTGAGATGCTCTTGATCTTATCTGTCTTGTAGTATTTGCTTGTCTCCTGGCTTGTACCTCCTCTGATGTTTGAGATGTTCTTGATCTTATCTGTCTTGTAGTATTTGCTTGTCTCCTTGCTTGTACCTCCTCTGATATTTGAGATGCTCTTGATCTTATCTGATATTTGCTTGTCTTGCTTGTACCTCCTCTGATGTTTGAGATGCTCTTGATCTTATCTGTCTGATTTGCTTATCTGATGTTTGAGATTGATCTTATCTGTCTTTAGTATTTGCTTGTCTCTCCTCCTCTGATATTTGAGATGTACCTCCTCTTGATGTTTGTAGATGTTCTTGATCTTCTCTGTTTTGTTCTTGATCTTATTTGTATTTGCTTGTCTCCTGGCTTGTACCTCCTCTGATGTTTGAGATGTTCTTGATCTTATCTGTCTTGTAGTATTTGCTTGTCTCCTGGCTTGTACCTCCTCTGATGTTTGAGATGTTCTTGATCTTATCTGTCTTGTAGTATTTGCTTGTCTCCTGGGCTTGTACCTCCTCTGATGTTTGAGATGCTCTTGATCTTATCTGTCTTGTAGTATTTGCTTGTCTCCTGGCTTGTACCTCCTCTGATATTTGAGATGTTCTTGATCTTATCTGTCTTGTAGTATTTGCTTGTCTCCTGGCTTGTACCTCCACTGATGTTTGAGATGCTCTTGATCTTATCTGTCTTGTAGTATTTGCTTGTCTCCTTGCTTGTACCTCCACTGATGTTTGAGATGTTCTTGATCTTATCTGTCTTGTAGTATTTGCTTGTCTCCTGGCTTGTACCTCCTCTGATATTTGAGATGTTCTTGATCTTATCTGTCTTGTAGTATTTGCTTGTCTCCTTGCTTGTACCTCCTCTGATGTTTTGAGATGCTCTTGATCTTATCTGTCTTGTAGTATTTTGCTTGTCTCCTTGCTTGTACCTCCACTGATGTTTGAGATGCTCTTGATCTTATCTGTCTTGTAGTATTTGCTTGTCTCCTGGCTTGTACCTCCTCTGATGTTTGAGATGCTCTTGATCTTATCTGTCTTGTAGTATTTGCTTGTCTCTTGACCTCCACTGATGTTTATCTCTTGTCTTATTGTCTTAGTATTTGCTTGTCTCTCCTGGCTTGATGTTTGAGACCTCCTCTGATATTTGAGATGTTCTTGATCTTATCTGTCTTGTAGTATTTGCTTGTCTCCTGGCTTGTACCTCCACTGATGTTTGAGATGTTCTTGATCTTATCTGTCTTGTAGTATTTGCTTGTCTCCTTGCTTGTACCTCCTCTGATGTTTGAGATGTTCTTGATCTTATCTGTCTTGTAGTATTTGCTTGTCTCTTGCTTGTACCTCCTCTGATATTTGAGATGTTCTTGATCTGTCTTGTAGTATTTCTGTCTTGTACCTCCTCTGATGTTTGAGATATTCTTGATCTTATCCTAGTATTTGCTTGTCTCCTTGCTTGTACCTCCTCTGATGTTTGAGATGTTCTTGATCTTATCTGTCTTGTAGTATTTGCTTGTCTCTTGCTTGTACCTCCCTGATGTTTGGCTTTCTTATCTGTCTTGTAGTATTTGCTTGTCTCTCCTGATGTTTGAGATGTTTCTTGATCTTATCTGTCTTGTAGTATTTGCTTTTCCTTGCTTGTACCTCCTCTGAGATGTTCTTGATCTTATCTGTCTTGTAGTATTTGCTTGTCTCCTGGCTTGTACCTCCTCTGATATTTGAGATGTTCTTGATCTTATCTGTCTTGTAGTATTTGCTTGTCTCCTTGCTTGTACCTCCTCTGATGTTTGAGATGCTCTTGATCTTATCTGTCTTGTAGTATTTGCTTGTCTCCTTGCTTGTACCTCCTCTGATATTTGAGATGTTCTTGATCTTATCTGTCTTGTAGTATTTGCTTGTCTCCTGGCTTGTACCTCCTCTGATGTTTGAGATGCTCTTGATCTTATCTGTCTTGTAGTATTTGCTTGTCTCCTGGCTTGTACCTCCTCTGATGTTTGAGATGCTCTTGATCTTATCTGTCTTGTAGTATTTGCTTGTCTCCTGGCTTGTACCTCCACTGATGTTTGAGATGTTTCTTGATCTTATCTGTCTTGTAGTATTTGCTTGTCTCCTGGCTTGTACCTCCTCTGATGTTTGAGATTATCTGTCTTGATCTGTCTATCTTGTACCTCTGATGTTTGAGATGTATCTTTTGTCTTGTTTCCTTGTCTTGTACCTCCTCTGATGTTTGAGATGTTCTTGATCTTATCTGTCTTGTAGTATTTGCTTGTCTCCTGGCTTGTACCTCCTCTGATGTTTGAGATGTTCTTGATCTTATCTGTCTTGTAGTATTTGCTTGTCTCCTTGCTTGTACCTCCTCTGATGTTTGAGATGTTCTTGATCTTATCTGTCTTGTAGTATTTGCTTGTCTCCTGGCTTGTACCTCCTCTGATGTTTGAGATGCTCTTGATCTTATCTGTCTCTGCTTATTTGATGTTTGAGATGTTCTTGATCTTATCTGTCTTGTAGTATTTGCTTGTCTCCTGGCTTGTACCTCCTCTGATGTTTGAGATGTTCTTGATCTTATCTGTCTGTAGTATTTCTTTACCTCCTCTGATATTTGAGATGTTTTGATCTTATCTGTCTTGTAGTATTTGGCTTGTCTCCTCTGATGTTTGAGATGCTTGATCTCATCTGTCTCCTCTCTTGATTTGATATCCACTGATGATGATTTGAGATGTCTTGTAGTATTTGCTTGTTCTTGATCTTATCTGTCTTGTAGTCTTGTACCTCCTTGTTTGAATGCTCTCCTCTGATGTTTGAGATTTGCTTGTCTCCTCTGATGTTTGAGATGCTCTTGATCTTATCTGTCTTGTAGTATTTGCTTGTCTCCTTGCTTGTACCTCCTCTGAGTTTGAGATGTTCTTGATCTTATCTGTCTTGTAGTATTTGCTTGTCTCCTGGCTTGTACCTCCTCTGATGTTTGAGATGTTCTTGATCTTATCTGTCTTGTAGTATTTGCTTGTCTCCTGGCTTGTACCTCCTCTGATGTTTGAGATGCTCTTGATCTTATCTGTCTTGTAGTATTTGCTTGTCTCCTTGCTTGTACCTCCTCTGATGTTTGAGATGTTCTTGATCTTATCTGTCTTGTAGTATTTGCTTGTCTCCTGGCTTGTACCTCCTCTGATGTTTGAGATGCTCTTGATCTTATCTGTCTTGTAGTATTTGCTTGTCTCCTGGCTTGTACCTCCTCTGATGTTTGAGATGCTCTTGATCTTATCTGTCTTGTAGTATTTGCTTGTCTCCTGGCTTGTACCTCCTCTGATATTTGAGATGTTCTTGATCTTGATCTTAGTATTTCTGTCTTGCTTGTACCTCCTCTGATATTTGCTTGATCTTATCTGTCTTGTAGTACCTCCTCTGATGTTTGAGATGTTCTTGATCTTATCTGTCTTGTAGTATTTGCTTGTCTCTGGCTTGTACCTCCTCTGATATTTGAGATGTTCTTGATCTTATCTGTCTTGTAGTATTTGTACCTCCTTGTTTCTCCTAGTATTTGCTTGCTTGTACCTCCTCTGATGTTTGAGATGCTCTTGATCTTATCTGTCTTGTAGTATTTGCTTGTCTCCTTGCTTGTACCTCCTCTGATATTTGAGATGTTCTTGATCTTATCTGTCTTGTAGTATTTGCTTGTCTCCTGGCTTGTACCTCCTCTGATATT
The DNA here is from genome assembly GCA_903632075.3 of Acanthosepion pharaonis. Lineage (NCBI taxonomy): Eukaryota > Metazoa > Mollusca > Cephalopoda > Sepiida > Sepiidae > Acanthosepion > Acanthosepion pharaonis. Next base: position 1,367,491 of record CAHIKZ030005303.1, read on the forward strand.
TGAGATGTTCTTGATCTTATCTGTCTTGTAGTATTTGCTTGTCTCCTTGCTTGTACCTCCTCTGATATTTGAGATGTTCTTGATCTTATCTGTCTTGTAGTATTTGCTTGTCTCCTTGCTTGTACCTCCTCTGATGTTTGAGATGCTCTTGATCTTATCTGTCTTGTAGTATTTGCTTGTCTCCTGGCTTGTACCTCCTCTGATATTTGAGATGTTCTTGATCTTATCTGTCTTGTAGTATTTGCTTGTCTCTGGCTTGTACCTCCTCTGATGTTTGAGATGTTCTTGATCTTATCTGTCTTGTAGTATTTGCTTGTCTCCTGGCTTGTACCTCCTCCTCTGATGTTTGAGATGTTCTTGATCTTATCTGTCTTGTAGTATTTGCTTGTCTCCTTGCTTGTACCTCCACTGATGTTTCCTCTTGATCTTATCTGTCTTGTAGTATTTGCTTGTCTCCTTGCTTGTACCTCCTCTGATGTTTGAGATGTTTTGATCTTATCTGTCTTGTAGTATTTGCTTGTCTCCTGGCTTGTACCTCTGATATTTGAGATGTTCTTGATTTATCTGTCTTGTAGTATTTGCTTGATCTTTATCCTCTGATGTTTGAGATGTTTTGATCTTATTGTCTTGTAGTATTTGCTTGTCTCCTGGCTTGTACCTCCTCTGATGTTTGAGATGTTCTTGATCTTATCTGTCTTGTAGTATTTGCTTGTCTCCTGGCTTGTACCTCCTCTGATGTTTGAGATGCTCTTGATCTTATCTGTCTTGTAGTATTTGCTTGTCTCCTTGCTTGTACCTCCTCTGATATTTGAGATGTTCTTGATCTTATCTGTCTTGTAGTATTTGCTTGTCTCCTGGCTTGTACCTCCTCTGATGTTTGAGATGTTCTTGATCTTATCTGTCTTGTAGTATTTGCTTGTCTCCTTGCTTGTACCTCCTCTGATGTTTGAGATGCTCTTGATCTTATCTGTCTTGTAGTATTTGCTTGTCTCCTTGCTTGTACCTCCACTGATGTTTGAGATGCTCTTGATCTTATCTGTCTTGTAGTATTTGCTTGTCTCCTGGCTTGTACCTCCTCTGATGTTTGAGATGTTCTTGATCTTATCTGTCTTGTAGTATTTGCTTGTCTCCTTGGCTTGTACCTCCTCTGATGTTTGAGATGTTCTTGATCTTATCTGTCTTGTAGTATTTGCTTGTCTCCTTGCTTGTACCTCCTCTGATGTTTGAGATGTTCTTTGATCTTATCTGTCTTGTAGTATTTGCTTGTCTCCTTGCTTGTACCTCCTCCTCTGATGTTTGAGATGCTCTTGATCTTATCTGTCTTGTAGTATTTGCTTGTCTCCTGGCTTGTACCTCCTCTGATGTTTGAGATGCTCTTGATCTTATCTGTCTTGTAGTATTTTGCTTGTCTCCTCTGATATTTGAGGCTTGATACCTCTGTCTGATGTTTGAGATGCTCTTGATCTTATCTGTCTTCTTAGTATTTGCTTGTCTCCTGGCTTGTACCTCCTCTGATGTTTGAGATGTTCTTGATCTTATCTGTCTTGTAGTATTTGCTTGTCTCCTGGCTTGTACCTCCTCTGATGTTTGAGATGTTCTTGATCTTATCTGTCTTGTAGTATTTGCTTGTCTCCTGGCTTGTACCTCCTCTGATGTTTGAGATGCTCTTGATCTTATCTGTCTTGTAGTATTTGCTTGTCTCCTGGTTTGTACCTCCTCTGATGTTTGAGATGTTCTTGATCTTATCTGTCTTGTATTTGCTTGTCTCCTTGGCTTGTACCTCCTCTGATGTTTGAGATGTTCTTGATCTTATCTGTCTTGTAGTATTTGCTTGTCTCCTTGTTTGTACCTCCTCTGATGTTTGAGATGTTCTTGATCTTATCTGTCTTGTAGTATTTGCTTGTCTCCTGGCTTTGTACCTCCTCTGATGTTTGAGATGTTCTTGATCTTATCTGTCTTGTAGTATTTGCTTGTCTCCTGGATGTTTGTACCTCCTGTCTGATGTTTGTGAGATGTTTTTGAGATCTTGATCTTATCTGTCTTGTAGTATTTGCTTGTCTCCTGGCTTGTACCTCCTCTGATGTTTGAGATGTTCTTGATCTTATCTGTCTTGTAGTATTTGCTTGTCTCCTTGCTTGTACCTCCTCTGATGTTTGAGATGCTCTTGATCTTATCTGTCTTGTAGTATTTGCTTGTCTCCTGGCTTGTACCTCCTCTGATGTTTGAGATGTTCTTGATCTTATCTGTCTGTCTTGTTGCTTGTACCCTCCTCTGATGTTTGCTCTTGATCTTATCTGTCTTGTATTTATTTGCTTGTACCTCCTCTGATGTTTGAGATGCTCTTGATCTTATCTGTCTTGTAGTATTTGCTTGTCTCCTTGCTTGTACCTCCTCTGATGTTTGAGATGTTCTTGATCTTATCTGTCTTGTAGTATTTGCTTGTCTCCTGGCTTGTACCTCCTCTGATGTTTGAGATGTTCTTGATCTTATCTGTCTTGTAGTATTTGCTTGTCTCCTGGCTTGTACTGATGTTTTGCTCTTGATCTTATCTGTCTTGTAGTATTTGCTTGTCTCCTGGCTTGTACCTCCTCTGATGTTTGAGATGCTCTTGATCTTATCTGTCTTGTAGTATTTGCTTGTCTCCTTGCTTGTACCTCCTCTGATGTTTGAGATGTTCTTGATCTTATCTGTCTTGTAGTATTTGCTTGTCTCCTGGCTTGTACCTCCTCTGATATTTGAGATGTTCTTGATCTTATCTGTCTTGTAGTATTTGCTTGTCTCCTGGCTTGTACCTCCTCTGATATTTGAGATGTTCTTGATCTTATCTGTCTTGTAGTATTTGCTTGTCTTCACGCTTGTACCTCCTCTGATGTTTGAGATGCTCTTGATCTTATCTGTCTTGTAGTATTTGCTTGTCTCCTGGCTTGTACCTCCTCTGATGTTTGAGATGTTCTTGATCTTATCTGTCTTGTAGTATTTGCTTGTCTCCTGGCTTGTACCTCCTCTGATGTTTGAGATGCTCTTGATCTTATCTGTCTTGTAGTATTTGCTTGTCTCCTGGCTTGTACCTCCTCTGATGTTTGAGATGCTCTTGATCTTATCTGTCTTGTAGTATTTGCTTGTCTCCTGGCTTGTACCTCCTCTGATGTTTGAGATGCTCTTGATCTTATCTGTCTTTAGTATTAGTATTTGTTTTGTCTCCTGGCTTTGTACCTCCTCTGATGTTTGAGATGTTCTTGATCTTATCTGTCTTTGTAGTATTTGCTTGTCTCCTTGCTTGTACCTCCTCTGATGTTTGAGATGTTCTTGATCTTATCTGTCTTGTAGTATTTGCTTGTTTGGCTTGTCTCCTCTGATATTTGAGATGCTCTTGATCTTATCTGTCTTCTAGATTTGCTTTGTCTCCTTTGTACCTCCTCTGATATTTGAGATCTCTTGATCTTATCTGTCTTGTAGTATTTGCTTGTCTCCTTGCTTGTACCTCCTCTGATGTTTGAGATGTTCTTGATCTTATCTGTCTTGTAGTATTTGCTTGTCTCCCTTGTACCTCCTCTGATGTTTGAGATGTTCTTGATCTTATCTGTCTTGTAGTATTTGCTTGTCTCCTTGCTTGTACCTCCTCTGATGTTTGAGATGTTCTTGATCTTATCTGTCTTGTAGTATTTGCTTGTCTCCTGGCTGATTTGTACCTCCTCTGATGTTTGAGATGCTCTTGATCTTATCTGTCTCTTGTAGTATTTGCTTGTCTCCTGCTTGTACCTCCACTGATGTTTGAGATGTTCTTGATCTTATCTGTCTTGTAGTATTTGCTTGTCTCCTGGCTTGTACCTCCTCTGATGTTTGAGATGTTCTTGATCTTATCTGTCTTGTAGTATTTGCTTGTCTCCTGGCTTGTACCTCCTCTGATGTTTGAGATGCTCTTGATCTTATCTGTCTTGTAGTATTTGCTTGTCTCCTGGCTTGTACCTCCTCTGATGTTTGAGATGTTCTTGATCTTATCTGTCTTGTAGTATTTGCTTGTCTCCTGGGTTTGTACCTCCTCTGATGTTTGAGATGTTCTTGATCTTATCTGTCTTGTAGTATTTGCTTGTCTCCTGATGTTTTGTTCCTCCTCTGATATTTTGAGATGTTCTTGATCTTATCTGTCTTGTAGTATTTGCTTGTCTCCTTGCTTGTACCTCCTCTGATGTTTGAGATGTTCTTGATCTTATCTGTCTTGTAGTATTTGCTTGTCTCCTTGCTTGTACCTCCTCTGATGTTTGAGATGTTCTTGATCTTATCTGTCTTGTAGTATTTGCTTGTCTCCTTGCTTGTACCTCCTCTGATGTTTGAGATGTTCTTGATCTTATCTGTCTTGTAGTATTTGCTTGTCTCCTTGCTTTTGTACCTCCACTATGTTTTTGTTCTTGATCTTATCTGTCTAGTATTTGCTTGTTGTACCTCCTCTGATGTTTGAGATGCTCTTGATCTTATCTGTCTTGTAGTATTTGCTTGTCTCCTTGCTTGTACCTCCTCTGATATTTGAGATGTTCTTGATCTTATCTGTCTTGTAGTATTTGCTTGTCTCCTGGCTTGTACCTCCTCTGATATTTGAGATGTTCTTGATCTTATCTGTCTTGTAGTATTTGCTTGTCTCCTGGCTTGTACCTCCTCTGATGTTTGAGATGTTCTTGATCTTATCTGTCTTGTAGTATTTGCTTGATCTTATCTGTCTCCTTGCTCCTCTGATGTTTGAGATGTTCTTGATCTTATCTGTCTTGTAGTATTTGCTTGTCTCCTGGCTTGTACCTCCTCTGATATTTGAGATGTTCTTGATCTTATCTGTCTTGTAGTATTTGCTTGTCTCCTGGCTTGTACCTCCACTGATGTTTGAGATGTTGATCTTATCTGTCTTGTAGATTTGCTTGTCTCCTGTCTTTACCTCCTCTGATGTTTGAGATGTTCTTGATCTTATCTGTCTTGTAGTATTTGCTTGTCTTCCTGGCTTGTACCTCCACTGATGTTTTGAGATGTCTCTTGATCTTATCTGTCTTGTTATTTCTTGTCTTGTACCTCCTCTGATGTTTGAGATTTGATCTTATCTGTCTTGTAGTATTTGCTTGTCTCCTGGCTTGTACCTCCTCTGATGTTTGAGATGTTCTTGATCTTATCTGTCTTGTAGTATTTGCTTGTCTCCTTGCTTGTACCTCCTCTGATGTTTGAGATGTTCTTGATCTTATCTGTCTTGTAGTATTTGCTTGTCTCCTTGCTTGTACCTCCTCTGATGTTTGAGATGTTCTTGATCTTATCTGTCTTGTAGTATTTGCTTGTCTCCTGGCTTGTACCTCCTCTGATGTTTGAGATGTTCTTGATCTTATCTGTCTTGTAGTATTTGCTTGTCTCTTGCTTGTACCTCCTCTGATATTTGAGATGATTCTTGATCTTATCTGTCTTGTAGTATTTGCTTGTCTCCTGGCTTGTACCTCCTCTGATGTTTGAGATGCTCTTGATCTTATCTGTCTTGTAGTATTTGCTTGTCTCCTGCTTGTACCTCCACTGATGTTTGAGATGTTCTTTGATCTTATCTGTCTTGTAGTATTTGCTTGTCTCCTGGCTTGTACCTCCTCTGATGTTTGAGATGTTCTTGATCTTATCTGTCTTGTAGTATTTGCTTGTCTCCTGGCTTGTACCTCCTCTGATGTTTGAGATGTTCTTGATCTTATCTGTCTTGTAGTATTTGCTTGTCTCCTGGCTTGTACCTCCTCTGATGTTTGAGATGTTCTTGATCTTATCTGTCTTGTAGTATTTGCTTGTCTCCTTGCTTGTACCTCTCTGATATTTGAGATGTTCTTGATCTTATCTGTCTTGTAGTATTTGCTTGTCTCTGGCTTGTACCTCCACTGATGTTTGAGATGTTCTGATCTTATCTGTGAGATATTTCTTGTCTCTGCTATCTGTCTTGTCTGTCTTATTTGTTTTGAGATCTTGTCTTGTGTATTTGCTTGTCTCTTGTACCTCCTCTGATGTTTGAGATGTTCTTGATCTTATCTGTCTTGTAGTATTTGCTTGTCTCCTGGCTTTCTTGTACCTAGTATTTGCTTGATGTTTGAGATTGATCTGATGTTTGATCTTATCTGTCTTGTAGTATTTGCTTGTCTCCTGGCTTGTACCTCCTCTGATGTTTGAGATGTTCTTGATCTTATCTGTCTTGTAGTATTTGCTTGTCTCCTTGCTTGTACCTCCTCTGATATTTGAGATGTCTTGATCTTATCTGTCTTGTAGTATTTGCTTGTCTCCTTGCTTGTACCTCCTCTGATGTTTGAGATGTTCTTGATCTTATCTGTCTTGTAGTATTTGCTTGTCTGAGCTTGTACCTCCTCTGATGTTTGAGATGTTCTTGATCTTATCTGTCTTGTAGTATTTGCTTGTCTCCTGGCTTGTACCTCCTCTGATGTTTGAGATGATCTTGATCTTATCTGTCTTGTAGTATTTGCTTGTCTCCTTGCTTGTACCTCCTCTGATGTTTGAGATGTTCTTGATCTTATCTGTCTTGTATTATTTGCTTGTCTCCTGGCTTGTACCTCCACTGATGTTTGGGATGTTCTTGATCTTATCTGTCTTGTAGTATTTGCTTGTCTCCTGGCTTGTACCTCCTCTGATATTTGAGATGTTCTTGATCTTATCTGTCTTGTAGTATTTGCTTGTCTCCTTGCTTGTACCTCCACTGATGTTTGAGATGCTCTTGATCTTATCTGTCTTGTAGTATTTGCTTGTCTCCTGGCTTGTACCTCCTCTTATGTTTGAGATGCTCTTGATCTTATCTGTCTTGTTAGTATCTTTCTTGTTCTTGTATCTTGAGAGATCTTTGTATTTGCTTGTCCTTGCTTGTCTGATGTTTGAGATGTTCTTGATCTTATCTAGTATTTGCTTGTCTCCTGGCTTGTACCTCCTCTGATGTTTGAGATGTTCTTGATCTTATCTGTCTTGTAGTATTTGCTTGTCTCCTGGCTTGTACCTCCTCTGATGTTTGAGATGTGTCTTGATCTTATCTGTCTTGTAGTATTTGCTTGTCTCCTGGTAGTATTTTGTACCTCCTCTGATGTTTGAGATGCTCTTGATCTTATCTGTCTTGTAGTATTTGCTTGTCTCCTGGCTTGTACCTCCTCTGATGTTTGAGATGCTCTTGATCTTATCTGTCTTGTAGTATTTGCTTGTCTCCTGGCTTGTACCTCCTCTGATGTTTGAGATGTTCTTGATCTTATCTGTCTTGTAGTATTTGCTTGTCTCCTTGCTTGTACCTCCTCTGATGTTTGAGATGCTCTTGATCTTATCTGTCTTGTAGTATTTGCTTGTCTCCTGGCTTGTACCTCCTCTGATATTTGAGATGTTCTTGATCTTATCTGTCTTGTAGTATTTGCTTGTCTCCTGGCTTGTACCTCCTCTGATATTTGAGATGCTCTTGATCTTATCTGTCTTGTAGTATTTGCTTGTCTCCTTGCTTGTACCTCCACTGATGTTTGAGATGTTGTTGATCTTATCTGTCTTGAGATTTGCTTGTCTCTGGATCTTACCTCCTCTGATATTTGAGATGTTCTTGATCTTATCTGTCTTGTAGTATTTGCTTGTCTCCTGGCTTGTACCTCCCTCTGATGTTTGAGATGCTCTTGATCTTATCTGTCTTGTAGTATTTGCTTGTCTCCTGGCTTGTACCTCCTCTGATATTTGAGATGTTCTTGATCTTATCTGTCTTGTAGTATTTGCTTGTCTCCTGGCTTGTACCTCCTCTGATGTTTGAGATGTTCTTGATCTTATCTGTCTTGTAGTATTTGCTTGTCTCCTGGCTTGTACCTCCTCTGATGTTTGAGATGTTTTGATCTTATCTGTCTTTGTATGGCTTTATCTGATCTTATCTGTTGTAGTATTTGCTTGTCTCCTGGCTTGTACCTCCTCTGATGTTTGAGATGTTCTTGATCTTATCTGTCTTGTAGTATTTGCTTGTCTTTGCTTGTCTCCCTGATGTTTGAGATGCTCTTGATCTTATCTGTCTTGTAGTATTTGCTTGTCTCCTTGCTTGTACCCTCCTCTGATATTTGAGATGTTCTTGATCTTATCTGTCTTGTAGTATTTGCTTGTCTCCTGGCTTGTACCTCCTCTGATGTTTGAGATGCTCTTTGATCTTATCTGTCTTGTAGTATTTGCTTGTCTCCTGGCTTGTACCTCCTCTGATGTTTGAGATGTTCTTGATCTTATCTGTCTTGTAGTATTTGCTTGTCTCCTTGCTTTGTACCTCCTCTGATATTTGAGATGTTCTTGATTTATCTGTCTTATCTGTCTTGTAGTATTTGATGTTCTTGTCTTATCTGTCTTGTATTTGCTTGTCTCCTGGCTTGTACCTCCACTGATGTTTGAGATGTTCTTGATCTTATCTGTCTTGTAGTATTTGCTTGTCTCCTTGCTTGTACCTCCTCTGATGTTTGAGATGTTCTTGATCTTATCTGTCTTGTAGTATTTTGCTTGTATTTGCTTGTCTCCTGATCTTATCTGTCTTTAGTATTTACTTGTCTCCTGGCTTGTACCTCCTCTGATGTTTGAGATGTTCTTGATCTTATCTGTCTTGTAGTATTTGCTTGTCTCCCTGCTTGTACCTCCTCTGATGTTTGAGATGCTCTTGATCTTATCTGTCTTGTAGTATTTGCTTGTCTCCTTGCTTGTACCTCCTCTGATGTTTGAGATGTTCTTGATCTTATCTGTCTTGTAGTATTTGCTTGTCTCCTTGCTTGTACCTCCTCTGATGTTTGAGATGTTCTTGATCTTATCTGTCTTGTAGTATTTCTTGTCTTGTACCTCCTCTGATGTTTGAGATGTTCTTGATCTTTATCTGTCTTGTAGTATTTGCTTGTCTCCTTGCTCCTCTGATGTTTGATGTTTGAGATCTGTTTGATCTTTATCTGTCTTGTACTCCTCTGATATTTCTTGTCACTGATGATCCTTGCTTTTGAGATGTTGTTTGATCTTATCTGTCTTGTAGTATTTGCTTGTCTCCTGGCTTGTACCTCCACTGATGTTTGAGATGTTTGAGATATCTGTCTTGTAGTATTTGCTTGTCTCCTGCTTCCTCCTCTGATATTTTGAGATGCTTTGATCTTATCTGGCTTGTTGTATTTGCTTGTCTGATATTTGTACCTCCTCTGATATTTCTTGATCTTGATCTTATCTGTCTTGTAGTATTTGCTTGTCTCCTTGCTTGTACCTCCTCTGATGTTTGAGATGTTCTTGATCTTATCTGTCTTGTAGTATTTGCTTGTCTCCTTGCTTGTACCTCCTCTGATGTTTGAGATGTTCTTGATCTTATCTGTCTTGTAGTATTTGCTTGTCTCCTGGCTTGTACCTCCTCTGATGTTTGAGATGTTCTTGATCTTATCTGTCTTGTAGTATTTGCTTGTCTCCTGGCTTGTACCTCCTCTGATGTTTGAGATGTTCTTGATCTTATCTGTCTTGTAGTATTTGCTTGTCTCCTTGCTTGACCTCTGATGTTTGAGATATTCTTGATCTTATCTGTCTTGTAGTATTTGCTTGTCTCCTTGCTTGTACCCTGATGTTTGAGATGTTTTGATCTTATCTGTCTTGTAGATTTGCTTGTCTTGATCTTATCTGATGTTTGAGATGTCTTTGATCTTATCTGTGTATTTGTATTTCTTGTCTCCTGGCTTGTACCTCCTCTGATGTTTGAGATGTTCTTGATCTTATCTGTCTTGTAGTATTTTTGCTTGTCTCCTTGCTTGTACCTCCTCTGATGTTTGAGATGCTCTTGATCTTATCTGTCTTGTAGTATTTGCTTGTCTCCTGATGTTTTGTTCTTGATCTTATCTGTCTTGATGCTTTTGAGATGTTCTTGATGTTTATCTTGTCTTGTAGTATTTGCTTGTCTCCTGGCTTGTACCTCCTCTGATGTTTGAGATGTTCTTGATCTTATCTGTCTTGTAGTATTTGCTTGTCTCCTGGCTTGTACCTCCTCTGATGTTTGAGATGTTCTTGATCTTATCTGTCTTGTAGTATTTGCTTGTCTCCTGGCTTGTACCTCCTCTGATGTTTGAGATGTTCTTGATCTTATCTGTCTTGTAGTATTTGCTTGTCTCCTGGCTTGTACCTCCTCTGATGTCTTGATCTTGAGATTTGCTTGTCTCTTGATCTTATCTGTCTTGTAGTATTTGTATTTGTGCTTGTACCTCCCTGATATTTGAGATGCTTGATCTTATCTGTCTTGTAGTATTTGCTTGTCTCCTGCTTGATGATATTTTGAGATGTTCTTGATCTTATCTGTCTTGTAGTATTTGCTTGTCTCCTGGCTTGTACCTCCACTGATGTTTGAGATGTTCTTGATCTTATCTGTCTTGTAGTATTTGCTTGTCTCCCTGGCTTGTACCTCCTCTGATGTTTGAGATGCTCTTGATCTTATCTGTCTTTGTAGTATTTGCTTGTCTCCTGGCTTGTACCTCCTCTGATGTTTGAGATGTTCTTGATCTTATCTGTCTTGTAGTATTTGCTTGTCTCCTGGCTTGTTTGTCCTCCACTGATGTTTGAGATGTTCTTGATCTTATCTGTCTTGTAGTATTTGCTTGTCTCCTGGTTTGTACCTCCTCTGATGTTTGAGATGTTCTTGATCTTATCTGTCTTTAGTATTTGCTTGTTTGCTTGTACCTCCCTGATGTTTGAGATGTTCTTGATCTTATCTGTTTTGTAGTATTTGCTTGTCTCCTGGCTTGTACCTCCTCTGATGTTTGAGATGCTCTTGATCTTATCTGTCTTGTAGTATTTGCTTGTCTCCTGGCTTGTACCTCCACTGATGTTTGAGATGTTCTTGATCTTATCTGTCTTTTGAGATGTCTCCTTGCTTGTACCTCCTCTGATATTTGAGATCTTGATCTTATCTGTCTTGTAGTATTTGCTTGTCTCCTGGCTTGTACCTCCTCTGATGTTTGAGATGTTCTTGATCTTATCTGTCTTGTAGTATTTGCTTGTCTCCTTGGCTTTGTACCTCCTCTGATATTTGAGATGTTCTTGATCTTATCTGTCTTGTAGTATTTGCTTGTCTCCTTGCTTGTACCTCCTCTGATGTTTGAGATGTTCTTGATCTTATCTGTCTTTGTAGTATTTGCTTGTCTCCTGGCTTGTACCTCCTCTGATGTTTGAGATGTTCTTTTGATCTTATCTGTCTTGTAGTATTTGCTTGTCTCCTGGCTTGTACCTCCACTGATGTTTGAGATGCTCTTGATCTTATCTGTCTTGTAGTATTTGTTTGTCTCCTGGCTTGTACCTCCTCTGATGTTTGAGATGTTCTTGATCTTATCTGTCTTGTAGTATTTGCTTGTCTCCTGGCTTGTACCTCCTCTGATGTTTGAGATGTTCTTGATCTTATCTGTCTTGTAGTATTTGCTTGTCTCCCTGGCTTGTACCTCCTCTTGTAGTATTTGCTGATGTTTGAGATGTTTTTGATCTTATCTGTCTTGTAGTATTTGCTTGTCTCCTGGCTTGTACCTCCTCTGATGTTTGAGATGTTCTTGATCTTATCTGTCTTGTAGTATTTGCTTGTCTCCTGGCTTGTACCTCCTCTGATGTTTGAGATGCTCTTGATCTTATCTGTCTTGTAGTATTTGCTTGTCTCCTTGCTTTTGTACCTCCACTGATGTTTGATGTTTGAGATGTTCTTGATCTGATTATCTGTCTTATCTGTATTTATTTGCTTGTCTCCTGGCTTGTACCTCCTCTGATGTTTGAGATGCTCTTGATCTTATCTGTCTTGTAGTATTTGCTTGTCTCCTGGCTTGTACCTCCTCTGATGTTTGAGATGTTCTTGATCTTATCTGTCTTGTAGTATTTGCTTGTCTCCTTGCTTGTACCTCCACTGATGTTTGAGATGCTCTTGATCTTATCTGTCTTGTAGTATTTGCTTGTCTCCTTGCTTGTACCTCCACTGATGTTTGAGATGTTCTTGATCTTATCTGTCTTGTAGTATTTGCTTGTCTCCTGGCTTGTACCTCCTCTGATGTTTGAGATGTTCTTGATCTTATCTGTCTTGTAGTATTTGCTTGTCTCCTTGCTTGTACCTCCTCTGATGTTTGAGATGTTCTTGATCTTATCTGTCTTGTAGTATTTGCTTGTCTCCTGGCTTGTACCTCCTCTGATGTTTGAGATGCTCTTGATCTTATCTGTCTTTGTATTTGCTTGTATTTGCTTGTACCTCCACTGATATTTGAGATGTTCTTGATCTTATCTGTCTTGTAGTATTTGCTTGTCTCCTGGCTTGTACCTCCTCTGATATTTGAGATGTTCTTGATCTTATCTGTCTTGTAGTATTTGCTTGTCTCCTTGCTTGTACCTCCACTGATGTTTGAGATGTTCTTGATCTTTATCTGTCTTGTAGTATTTGCTTGTCTCCTGGTATTTTGTACCTCCTCTGATGTTTGAGATGCTCTTGATCTTATCTGTCTTGTAGTATTTGCTTGTCTCCTTGCTTGTACCTCCTCTGATGTTTGAGATGTTCTTATTGATCTTATCTGTCTTGTAGTATTTGTTTGTCTCCTGTCTTGTAGTATTTGCTTGTCTCCCTCCTCTGATATTTGAGATGTTCTTTGATCTTATCTGTCTTGTAGTATTTGCTTGTCTCCTGGCTTGTACTCTCCACTGATGTTTGAGATGTTCTTGATCTTATCTGTCTTGTATTTGCTTTTCCTTGTCTCTGATGTTTTGTCTTGATCTTATCTGTCTTGTAGTATTTGCTCCTCCTGCTTGTTTGAGATGTTCTTGATCTTATCTGTCTTGTAGTATTTGCTTGTCTCCTGGCTTGTACCTCCTCTGATGTTTGAGATGTTCTTGATCTTATCTGTCTTGTAGTATTTGCTTGTAGTATTTGTCTCCTTGCTTGTACCTCCTCTGATATTTGAGATGTTCTTGATCTTATCTGTCTTGTAGTATTTGCTTGTCTCCCTGGTTTTGTACCTCCTCTGATGTTTGAGATGTTCTTGATCTTATCTGTCTTGTAGTATTTGCTTGTCTCCTGGCTTGTACCTCCTCTGATGTTTGAGATGCTCTTTGATCTTATCTGTCTTGTAGTATTTGCTTGTCTCCTTGTACCTCCACTGATGTTTGAGATGTTCTTGATCTTATCTGTCTTGTAGTATTTGCTTGTCTTGCTTGTACTCTCCTCTGATGTTTGAGATGCTCTTGATCTTATCTGTCTTGTAGTATTTGCTTGTCTCCTTGCTTGTACCTCCTCTGATGTTTGAGATGCTCTTGATCTTATCTGTCTTGTAGTATTTGCTTGTCTCCTGGCTTGTACCTCCTCTGATATTTGAGATGTTCTTGATCTTATCTGTCTTGTAGTATTTGCTTGTCTTTTTGCTTGTACCTCCTCTGATGTTTGAGATGTTCTTGATCTTATCTGTGTCTTGTAGTATTTGCTTGTCTCCTTGCTTGTTCTCCTCTGATGTTTGAGATTTGATCTTATTGTCTTGTAGTATTTGCTTGTCTCCTGGCTTGATGTCCTCTGATGTTTGAGATGTTCTTGATCTTATCTGTCTTGTAGTATTTGCTTGTCTCCTTGTACCTCCCTTTGTACCTCCTCTGATGTTTGAGATGTTCTTGATCCACTGATATTTATCTGTCTTGTAGTATTTGCTTGTCTCCTTGCTTGTACCTCCTCTGATGTTTGAGATGTTCTTGATCTTATCTGTCTTGTAGTATTTGCTTGTCTCCTTGCTTGTACCTCCTCTGATGTTTGAGATGTTCTTGATCTTATCTGTCTTGTAGTATTTGCTTGTCTCCTTGCTTGTACCTCCTCTGATATTTGAGATGTTCTTGATCTTATCTGTCTTGTAGTATTTGCTTGTCTCCTTGCTTGTACCTCCTCTGATGTTTTGAGATGTTCTTGATCTTATCTGTCTTGTAGTATTTGTTTGTCTCCTGGCTTGTACCTCCTCTGATGTTTGAGATGTTCTTGATCTTATCTGTCTTGTTGTATTTGCTTATCTGTCTTGTACCTCCTCTGATATTTGAGATGTTTTGATCTTATCTGTCTTGTAGTATTTATTTGTTGTTCTTACCTCCTCTGATGTTTGAGATGCTCTTGATCTTATCTGTCTTGTAGTATTTGCTTGTCTCCTTGCTTGTACCTCCTCTGATATTTGAGATGTTCTTGATCTTATCTGTCTTGTAGTATTTGCTTGTCTCTTGCTTGTACCTCCTCTGATGTTTGAGATGTTCTTGATCTTATCTGTCTTGTAGTATTTGCTTGTCTCCTGGCTTGTACCTCCTCTGATGTTTGAGATCTGTCTTTGATCTTTATCTGTCTTGTAGTATTTGCTTGTCTGTAGTATTTGCTTGTGGCCTCCTCTGATGTTTGAGATGTTCTTGATCTTATCTGTCTTGTAGTATTTGCTTGTCTCCTTGCTTGTACCTCCTCTGATGTTTGAGATGCTCTTGATCTTATCTGTCTTGTAGTATTTGCTTGTCTCCTTGCTTGTACCTCCTCTGATGTTTGAGATGCTCTTGATCTTATCTGTCTTGTAGTATTTGCTTGTCTCCTTGCTTGTACCTCCTCTGATGTTTGAGATGTTCTTGATCTTATCTGTCTTGTAGTATTTGTTGTCTCCTTGCTTGTACCTCTTCTGATGTTTGAGATGTTCTTGATCTTATGCATTTGCTTCTTGGCTTGATCTCCTCTGATGTTTGAGATGTATTGATCTTATCTGTCTTGTAGTATTTGCTTACCTCCTCTGATGATTTGAGATGTTCTTGATCTTATCTGTCTTGTAGTATTTGCTTGTCTCCCTGGCTTGTACCTCCTCTGATGTTTGAGATGTTCTTGATCTTATCTGTCTTGTAGTATTTGCTTGTCTCCTTGCTTGTACCTCCTCTGATGTTTGAGATGTTCTTGATCTTATCTGTCTTGTAGTATTTGCTTGTCTCCTGGCTTGTACCTCCTCTGATGTTTGAGATGTTTTGATCTTATCTGTCTTGTAGTATTTGCTTGTCTCTTGCTTGTACCTCCTCTGATGTTTGAGATCTTGATCTTATCTGTCTTGTAGTATTTGCTTGTCTCCTGGCTTGTACCTCCTCTGATATTTGAGATGTTCTTGATCTTATCTGTATTGTAGTATTTGCTTGTCTCCTGGCTTGTACCTCCTCTGATATTTGAGATGTTCTTGATCTTATCTGTCTTGTAGTATTTGCTTGTCTCCTGGCTTGTACCTCTCCTCTGATGTTTGAGATGTTCTTGATCTTATCTGTCTTGTAGTATTTGTTGTATTTGCTTGTCTCCTCTGATGTTTGAGATGCTTGATTTATCTGTCTTTGTAGTATTTGTTGTCCTGCTTGATATTTTGAGATGTATTTGCTTGTCTCCTTGCTTGTGTTCTCCTGATGTTTGAGATCTTGATCTTATCTGTCTTGTAGTATTTGCTTGTCTCCTTGCTTGTACCTCCACTGATGTTTGAGATGTTCTTGATCTTATCTGTCTTGTAGTATTTGCTTGTCTCCTTGCTTGTACCTCCTCTGATGTTTGAGATGTTCTTGATCTTATCTGTCTTGTAGTATTTGCTTGTCTCCTTGCTTGTACCTCCTCTGATGTTTGAGATGTTCTTGATCTTATCTGTCTTGTAGTATTTGCTTGTCTCCTGGCTTGTACCTCCTCTGATATTTGAGATGTCTTTTCTTGATCTTATCTGTCTTGTAGTATTTGCTTGTCTCCTGGCTTGTACTTCTCCTCTGATGTTTGAGATGTTTGATCTTATCTGTCTTGTAGTATTTGCTTGTCTCCTTGCTTGTACCTCCTCTGATATTTGAGATGCTTTTGATCTTATCTGTCTTGTAGTATTTGCTTGTCTCCTTGCTTGTACCTCCTCTGATGTTTGAGATGCTCTTGATCTTATCTGTCTTGTAGTATTTGCTTGTCTCCTGCTTGTACCTCCTCTGATGTTTGAGATGCTCTTGATCTTATCTGTCTTGTAGTATTTGCTTGTCTCCTGGCTTGTACCTCCACTGATGTTTGAGATCTGTCTTTGATCTTATCTGTCTTGTAGTATTTGCTTGTCTCCTGGTTTGTACCTCCTCTGATGTTTGAGATGTATCTTGATCTTATCTGTCTTGTAGTATTTGCTTGTCTGTAGTATTGGCTTGTACTTGTCCTCTGATGTTTGAGATGTTCTTGATCTTATCTGTCTTGTAGTATTTGCTTGTCTCCTGGCTTGTACCCTCCTCTGATATTTGAGATGTTCTTGATCTTATCTGTCTTGTAGTATTTGCTTGTCTCCTTGCTTGTACCTCCTCTGATATTTGAGATGTTCTTGATCTTATCTGTCTTGTAGTATTTGCTTTGTCTCACGCTTGTACCTCCTCCTCTGATGTTTGAGATGTTCTTTTTGATCTTATCTGTCTTTAGTATTTGCTTGTCTCCTTGCTTGTACCTCCACTGATGTTTGAGATGTTCTTGATCTTATCTGTCTTGTAGTATTTGCTTGTCTCCTGGCTTGTACCTCCTCTGATGTTTGAGATGCTCTTGATCTTATCTGTCTGTATATTTGCTTGTCTCCTGGCTTGTACCTCCTGATGTTTGAGATGTTCTTGATCTTATCTGTCTTGTAGTATTTGCTTGTCTCCTGGCTTGTACTCTCCTCTGATATTTGAGATGTTCTTGATCTTATCTGTCTTGTAGTATTTGCTTGTCTCCTGGCTTGTACCTCCTCTGATGTTTGAGATGTTCTTGATCTTATCTGTCTTGTAGTATTTGCTTGTCTCCTGGCTTGTACCTCCTCTGATGTTTGAGATGCTCTTGATCTTATCTGTCTTGTAGTATTTATTTGTCTTGTCTCCTGATGTTTGAGATACCTCTTATCTGATGTAGTATTTGTTTGATGTTCTTGATCCACTGATGTTTGAGATGTCTTGATATCTGTATTTGCTTGTCTCCTGGCTTGTACCTCCTCTGATGTTTGAGATGTTCTTGATCTTATCTGTCTTGTAGTATTTGCTTGTCTCCTTGCTTGTACCTCCTCTGATGTTTGAGATGTTCTTGATCTTATCTGTCTTGTAGTATTTGCTTGTCTCCTTTGCTTGTACCTCCACTGATGTTTGAGATGCTCTTGATCTTATCTGTCTTGTAGTATTTGCTTGTCTCCTTGCTTGTACCTCCTCTGATATTTGAGATGTTCTTGATCTTATCTGTCTTGATGTTTAGTATTTGCTTGTCTCCTGGCTTGTACCTCCTCTGATATTTGAGATGTTCTTGATCTTATCTGTCTTGTAGTATTTGCTTGTCTCCTGGCTTGTACCTCCTCTGATATTTGAGATGTTCTTGATCTTATCTGTCTTGTAGTATTTGCTTGTAGCTTGTTCCTCTGATGTTTGAGATGTTCTTGATCTTATCTGTCTTGTAGTATTTGCTTGTCTCCTGGCTTGTACCTCCTCTGATATTTGAGATGTTCTTGATCTTATCTGTCTTGTAGTATTTGCTTGTCTCCTTGCTTGTACCTCCTCCTCTGATGTTTGAGATGTTCTTGATCTTATCTGTCTTGTAGTATTTGCTTGTCTCCTTGCTTGTACCTCCTCTGATATTTGAGATGTTTTGATTGATCTGTCTTGTAGTATTTGCTTGTCCTGGCTTGTACCTCCTCTGATGTTTTGCTCTTGATCTTATCTGTCTTGTAGTATTTGCTTGTCTCTCTTTGATATTTTGATGTTTGAGATGCTCTTGATCTTATCTGTCTTGTAGTATTTGCTTGTCTCCTTGCTTGTACCTCCTCTGATATTTGAGATGTTCTTGATCTTATCTGTCTTGTAGTATTTGCTTGTCTCCTCTGGCTTTGTACCTCCTCTGATGTTTGAGATGTTCTTGATCTTATCTGTCTTGTAGTATTTTGCTTGTCCTTGCTTGTACCTCCTCTGATGTTTGAGATGTTCTTGATCTTATCTGTCTTGTAGTATTTGCTTGTCTCCTGGCTTGTACCTCCTCTGATGTTTTGAGATGTTCTTGATCTTATCTGTCTTGTAGATATTTGCTTGTCTCCTTGCTTGTACCTCCTCTGATGTTTGAGATGCTCTTGATCTTATCTGTCTTGTAGTATTTGCTTGTCTCCCTGGCTTGTCTCTCGGGCTCCTCTGATATTTGAGATGTTCTTGATCTTATCTGTCTTGTAGTATTTGCTTGTCTCCTTGCTTGTATGATGTTTGAGATGTTCTTGATCTTATCTGTCTTGTAGTATTTGCTTGTCTCCTTGATACCTCTTTATCTGTCTTGATGTTTGAGATGTTTTGATGTTCTTTATCTGTCTTGTAGTATTTGCTTGTCTCCTTGCTTGTACCTCCTCTGATATTTGAGAGATGTTCTTGATCTTATCTGTCTTGTAGTATTTGCTTTGCTTGTGCCTCCTCTGATGTTTGAGATTCTTGATCTTATCTGTCTTGAGTATTTGCTTGATCCTCTGATGTTTATCTTGATCTTATCTGTCTTGTAGTATTTGCTTGTCTTCTGCTTGTACCTCCTCTGATGTTTGAGATGTTCTTGATCTTATCTGTCTTGTAGTATTTGCTTGTCTCCTTGCTTGTACCCTCCTCTGATGTTTGAGATGTTCTTGATCTTATCTGTCTTGTAGTATTTGATATTTTTGTTGATCTCTGCTTGTACCTCCTCTGATATGTTTGAGATGTTCTTGATCTTATCTGTCTTGTAGTATTTGCTTGTCTCCCTGGCTTGTACCTCCTCTGATGTTTGAGATGTTCTTGATCTTATCTGTCTTGTAGTATTTGCTTGTCTCCTTGCTTCGATTGTACCTCCTCTGATATTTGAGATGTTCTTGATCTTATCTGTCTTGTAGTATTTGCTTGATCTTATCTGTCTGTTGCTTGTCTTGTACTCTCCTCTGATATTTGAGATGTTCTTGATCTTATCTGTCTTGTAGTATTTGCTTGTCTCCTTGCTTGTACCTCCTCTGATATTTGAGATGTTCTTGATCTTATCTGTCTTGTAGTATTTGCTTGTCTTCACGCTTGTACCTCCTCTGATGTTTGAGATGCTCTTGATCTTATCTGTCTTGTAGTATTTGCTTGTCTCCTTGCTTGTACCTCCTCTGATATTTGAGATGTTCTTGATCTTATCTGTCTTGTAGTATTTGCTTGTCTCCTGGCTTGTACCTCCTCTGATGTTTGAGATGCTCTTGATCTTATCTGTCTTGTAGTATTTGCTTGTCTCCTGGCTTGTACCTCCACTGATGTTTGAGATGCTCTTGATCTTATCTGTCTTGTAGTATTTGCTTGTCTCCTTGCTTGTAACTCCTCTGATATTTGAGATGTTCTTGATCTTATCTGTCTTGTAGTATTTGCTTGTCTCCTGGCTTGTACCTCCACTGATGTTTGAGATGCTCTTGATCTTATCTGTCTTGTAGTATTTGCTTGTCTCCTGGCTTGTACCTCCTCTGATGTTTGAGATGTTCTTGATCTTATCTGTCTTGTAGTATTTGCTTGTCTCCTTGCTTGTACCTCCTCTGATATTTGAGATGTTCTTATCTTATGAGATGCTTGTCTCTTGCCTCCTGGCTTGTATTTGATGTTTGAGATGTTCTTGATCTTATCTGTCTTATAGTATTTGCTTGTCTACCTTGTCCTCTGATGTTTGAGATGTTCTTGATCTTATCTGTCTTGTAGTATTTGCTTGTCTCCTTGCTTGTACCTCCACTGATGTTTGAGATGTTCTTGATCTTATCTGTCTTGTAGTATTTGCTTGTCTCCTGGCTTGTACCTCCTCTGATGTTTGAGATGTTCTTGATCTTATCTGTCTTGTAGTATTTGCTTGTCTCCTTGCTTGTACCTCCTCTGATGTTTGAGATGCTCTTGATCTTATCTGTCTTGTAGTATTTGCTTGTCTCCTGGCTTGTACCTCCTCTGATGTTTGAGATGTTCTTGATCTTATCTGTCTTGTAGTATTTGCTTGTCTCCTTGCTTGTACCTCCTCTGATGTTTGAGATGCTCTTGATCTTATCTGTCTTGTAGTATTTGCTTGTCTCCTTGCTTGTACCTCCTCTGATATTTGAGATGTTCTTGATCTTATCTGTCTTGTAGTATTTGCTTGTCTCCTGGCTTGTACCTCCTCTGATATTTGAGATGTTCTTGATCTTATCTGTCTTGTAGTATTTGCTTGTCTCCCTTGCTTGTACCTCCTCTGATGTTTGAGATGTTCTTTGATCTTATCTGTCTTCTAGTATTTGCTTGTATTTGCTTGTACCTCTGATGTTTGAGATGTTCTTGATCTTATCTGTTTAGTATTTGCTTGTCTTCCTGGCTTGTACCTCCTCCTCTGATATTTGAGATGTTCTTGATCTTATCTGTCTTGTAGTATTTGCTTGTTCTCCTTGCTTGTACCTCCTCTGATATTTGAGATGTTCTTGATCTTATCTGTCTTGTAGTATTTGCTTGTCTCCTGGCTTGTACCTCCTCTGATGTTTGAGATGTTCTTGATCTTATCTGTCTTGTAGTATTTTTGTCCTGCTTGCACCTCCACTGATGTTTGAGATGCTTGATCTTATCTGTCTTTAGTATTTGCTTGTCTCCACTGATGTGTTTTGAGATGTTCTTGATCTTATCTGTCTTGTAGTATTTGCTTGTCTCCTTGTTTGTACCTCCTCTGATGTTTGAGATGTTCTTTGATCTTATCTGTCTCTTGTACCTCCTCTGATATTTGAGATGTTCTTGTCTCTGTCTTGTAGTATTTGCTTGTACCTCCTCTGATGTTTGAGATGCTCTTTGATCTTATCTGTCTTGTAGTATTTGCTTGTCTCCTTGCTTGTACCTCCTCTGATATTTGAGATGTTCTTGATCTTATCTGTCTTGTAGTATTTGCTTGTCTCCTGGCTTGTACCTCCTCTGATGTTTTGAGATGTTTTGATCTTATCTGTCTTGTAGTATTTGCTTGTCTCCTTGCTTGTACCTCCTCTGATGTTTGAGATGTTCTTGATCTTATCTGTCTTGTAGTATTTGCTTGTCTCCTTGCTTGTACCTCCTCTGATGTTTGAGATGTTCTTGATCTTATCTGTCTTGTAGTATTTGCTTGTCTCCTGGCTTGTGCCTCCTCTGATGTTTGAGATGTTTCTTGATCTTATCTGTCTTGTAGTATTTGCTTGTCTCCTGTTTGTACCTCCTCTGATGTTTGAGATGTTCTTGATCTTATCTGTCTTGTAGTATTTGCTTGTCTCCTGGCTTGTACCTCCTCTGATGTTTGAGATGTTCTTGATCTTATCTGTCTTGTAGTATTTGCTTGTCTCCTTGCTTGTACCCCTCTGATGTTTGAGATGTTCTTGATCTTATCTGTCTTGTAGTATTTGCTTGTCTCCTGGCTTTGTACCTCCTCTGATGTTTGAGATGCTCTTGATCTTATCTGTCTTGTAGTATTTGCTTGTCTCTGGCTTGTACCTCCTCTGATGTTTGAGATGTTCTTGATCTTATCTGTCTTGTAGTATTTGCTTGTCTCCTGGCTTGTACCTCCACTGATGTTTGAGATGCTCTTGATCTTATCTGTCTTGTAGTATTTGCTTGTCTCCTGCTTGTACCTCCTCTGATGTTTGAGATGTTCTCTTGATCTTATCTGTCTTGTAGTATTTGCTTGTCTCCTTGCTTGTGACCTCCTCTGATATTTGAGATGTTCTTGATCTTATCTGTCTTATTTAGTATTTGCTTGTCTCCCTGGCTTGTACCTCCTCTGATGTTTGAGATGCTCTTGATCTTATCTGTCTTGTAGTATTTGCTTGTCTCCTTGCTTGTACCTCCTCTGATGTTTGAGATGTTCTTGATCTTATCTGTCTTGTAGTATTTGCTTGTCTCCTGGCTTGTACCTCACTCTGGATGTTTGAGATGTTCTTGATCTTATCTGTCTTGTAGTATTTGCTTGTCTCCTGGCTTGTACCTCCTCTGATGTTTGAGATGTTCTTGATCTTATCTGTCTTGTAGTATTTGCTTGTCTCCTTGCTTGTACCTCCACTGATGTTTGAGATGTTCTTGATCTTATCTGTCTTGTAGTATTTGCTTGTCTCCTGGCTTGTACCTCCTCTGATGTTTGAGATGCTCTTGATCTTATCTGTCTTGTAGTATTTGCTTGTCTCCTTGCTTGTACCTCCTCTGATGTTTGAGATGCTCTTGATCTTATCTGTCTTGTAGTATTTGCTTGTCTCCCTGGCTTGTACCTCCTCTGATATTTGAGATGTTCTTGATCTTATCTGTCTTGTAGTATTTGCTTGTCTCCCTTGCTTGTACCTCCTCTGATGTTTGAGATGTTCTTTTGATCTTATCTGTCTTGTAGTATTTGCTTGTCTCCCTGCTTGTACCTCCTCTGATGTTTGAGAGTTCTTGATCTTATTGATCTTATCTGTCTTGTAGTATTTGCTTGTCTCCTGGCTTGTACCTCCTCTGATGTTTGAGATGTTCTTGATCTTATCTGTCTTGTAGTATTTGCTTGTCTCTGGCTTGTACCTCCTCTGATGTTTGAGATGTTCTTGATCTTATCTGTCTTGTAGTATTTGCTTGTCTCCTTGCTTGTACCCTCCTCTGATGTTTGAGATGCGCTTGATCTTATCTGTCTTGTAGTATTTGCTTGTCTCCTGGCTTGTACCTCCTCTGATATTTGAGATGTTCTTGATCTTATCTGTCTAGTAGTATTTGCTTGTCTCCTTGCTTGTACCTCCTCTGATATTTGAGATGTTCTTGATCTTATCTGTCTTGTAGTATTTGCTTGTCTCCTTGCTTGTACCTCCTCTGATATTTGAGATGTTCTTGATCTTATCTGTCTTGTAGTATTTGCTTGTCTCCTGGCTTGTACCTCCTCTGATGTTTGAGATTTCTTGATCTCTTGTCTTCTTATTTGCTTGTTCCTGGCTTTACCTCCACTGATGTTTGAGATGCTCTTGATCTTATGTCTTGTAGTATTTGCTTGTCTCCTGGCTTGTACCTTTTTGAGATGTTCTTGATCTTATCTGTCTTGATGATGTTTGAGATTTGATTTGCTTTGTCTCCTCTTGTTTGAGATGAGATGCTCTTGATCTTATCTGTCTTGTAGTATTTGCTTGTCTCCCTGGCTTGTACCTCCTCTGATGTTTGAGATGTCTTGATCTTATCTGTATTTAGTATTTGTTGTCCTGGCTTGTACCTCCTCTGATGTTTGAGATGCTCTTGATCTTATCTGTCTTGTAGTATTTGCTTGTCTCCTGGCTTGTACCTCCACTGATGTTTGAGATGCTCTTGATCTTATCTGATATTTGAGATTTGCTTCTTGATCTTATCTGTCTTGTAGTATTTGCTTGTCTTATCTGGCTTTGTATTTCCTCTGATGTTTGAGATGTTCTTGATCTTATCTGTCTTGTAGTATTTGCTTGTCTCCTTGCTTTGTACCTCCCTCTGATGTTTGAGATGTTCTTGATCTTATCTGTCTTGTAGTATTTGCTTGTCTCCTGGCTTGTACCTCCACTGATGTTTGAGATGTTCTTGATCTTATCTGTCTTGTAGTATTTGCTTGTCTCCTGGCTTGTACCTCCTCTGATGTTTGAGATGTTCTTGATCTTATCTGTCTTGTAGTATTTGCTTGTCTCTATGCTTGTACCTCCACTGATGTTTGAGATGCTCTTGATCTTATCTGTCTTGTAGTATTTGCTTGTCTTTGTTGTATTTGCCCCTCCTCTGATGTTTGAGATGTTCTTGATCTTATCTGTCTTGTAGTATTTGCTTGTCTCCTGGCTTGTACCTCCTCTGATATTTGAGATGTTCTTGATCTTATCTGTCTTGTAGTATTTGCTTGTCTCCTGGTTTGTACCTCCTCTGATGTTTGAGATGTTTCTTGATCTTATCTGTCTTGTAGTATTTGCTTGTCTCCTGGCTTGTACCTCCTCTGATATTTGAGATGTTCTTGATCTTATCTGTCTTTATGCTTGTCTTTGTACCTCCTCTGATGTTTTGCTCTTGATCTCTTGTCTTGTAGTATTTGCTTGTCTCCTGGCTTGTACCTCCTCTGATATTTGAGATGCTCTTGATCTTATCTGTCTTGTAGTATTTGCTTGTCTCCTGGCTTGTACCTCCTCTGATGTTTGAGATGCTCTTGATCTTATCTGTCTTGTAGTATTTGCTTGTCTCCTTGCTTGTACCTCCACTGATGTTTGAGATGCTCTTGATCTTATCTGTCTTGTAGTATTTGCTTGTCTCCTGGCTTGTACCTCCTCTGATGTTTGAGATGCTCTTGATCTTATCTGTCTTGAGTATTTGTTTGTCTCCTGGCTTGTACCTCCACTGATGTTTGAGATGTTCTTGATCTTATCTGTCTTGTAGTATTTGCTTGTCTCCTTGCTTGTACCTCCACTGATATTTTGAGATGCTCTTGATCTTATCTGTCTTGTAGTATTTGCTTGTCTCCTTGCTTGTACCTCCACTGATGTTTGAGATGTTCTTGATCTTATTTCTGTCTTGTGATGTATTTGCTTGTCTTGTAGTATTTGCTTGTCTCTTGTACCTCCTCTGATATTTGAGATGTTCTTGATCTTATCTGTCTTGTAGTATTTGCTTGTCTCCTGGCTTGTACCTCCTCTGATGTTTGAGATGCTCTTGATCTTATCTGTCTTGTAGTATTTGCTTGTCTCCTGGCTTGTACCTCCTCTGATATTTGAGATGTTCTTGATCTTATCTGTCTTGTAGTATTTGCTTGTCTTCTTGTTTTGTACCTCCACTGATGTTTGAGATGTTTTGATCTTATCTGTCTTGTAGTATTTGCTTGTCTCCTGTTTGTACTCTCCACTGATGTTTGAGATGTTCTTGATCTTATCTGTCTTGTAGTATTTGCTTGTCTCCACCTCCTCTGATGTTTGAGATGCTTGATCTTACCTCCTCTGATATTTGAGATGTTCTTGATCTTATCTGTCTTGTAGTATTTGCTTGTCTCCTTGCTTGTACCTCCTCTGATGTTTGAGATGTTCTTGATCTTATCTGTCTTGTAGTATTTGCTTGTCTCTCTGATATTTGAGATGTTCTTGATCTTATCTGTCCACTGATATTTGAGATGTTCTGATGTTTGATCTTATCTGTCTTGTAGTATTTGCTTGTCTCCTGGCTTGTACCTCCTCTGATATTTGAGATGATCTTATCTGTCTTTGATCTTATCTGATGTTTGAGATGCTCTTGATCTTATCTGTCTTGTAGTATTTGCTTGTCTCCTTGCTTGTACCTCCTCTGATGTTTGAGATGTTCTTGATCTTATCTGTCTTGTAGTATTTGCTTGTCTCCTGGCTTGTACCTCCTCTGATGTTTGAGATGCTCTTGATCTTATCTGTCTTGTAGTATTTGCTTGTCTCCTGGCTTGTACTCCTCCTCTGATGTTTGAGATGTTCTTGATCTTATCTGTCTTGTAGTATTTGCTTGTCTCCTTGCTTGTACCTCCTCTGATGTTTGAGATGTTCTTGATCTTATCTGTCTTTGTAGATATTTGCTTGAGATCTGATCATCTGTTGTAGTATTTTGCTTGTCTCCTCTTGATCTTATCTGTCTTGTAGTATTTGCTTGTCTCCTTGCTTGTACCACTGATGTTTGAGATGCTCTTGATCTTATCTGTCTTGTAGTATTTGCTTGTCTCCTGGCTTGTACCTCCTCTGATGTTTGAGATGCTCTTGATCTTATCTGTCTTGTAGTATTTGCTTGTCTCCTTGCTTGTACCTCCTCTGATATTTGAGATGTTCTTGATCTTATCTGTCTTGTAGTATTTGCTTGTCTCCTTGCTTGTACCTCCACTGATGTTTGAGATGCTCTTGATCTTATCTGTCTTGTAGTATTTGCTTGTCTCCTGGCTTGTACTTCCTCTGATGTTTGAGATGTTCTTGATCTTATCTGTCTTGTAGTATTTGCTTGTCTCTATGCTTGTACCTCCACTGACATTTGAGATGTTCTTGATCTTATCTGTCTTGTAGTATTTGCTTGTCTCCTGGCTTGTACCTCCTCTGATATTTGAGATGTTCTTGATCTTATCTGTCTTGTAGTATTTGCTTGTCTCCTGGCTTGTACCTCCTCTGATGTTTGAGATGCTCTTGATCTTATCTGTCTTGTAGTATTTTTGTTTCTCCCTGATGTTTGAGATGCTCTTGATCTTATCTGTCTTGAGTATTTGCTTGAGATGCTTCTTGATGTTTGAGATATTCTTGATCTTATCTGTCTTAGTATTTGCTTGTCTCCTGTTTGGTACCTCCTCTGATGTTTGAGATGCTTGATCTTATCTGTCTTGTAGTATTTGCTTGTCTCCTGGCTTGTACCTCCACTGATGTTTGAGATGTTCTTGATCTTATCTGTCTTGTAGTATTTGCTTTGTCTCCTTGGCTTGTACCTCCTCTGATGTTTGAGATGCTCTTGATCTTATCTGTCTTGTAGTATTTGCTTGTCTCCTGGCTTGTACCTCCACTGATGTTTGAGATGCTCTTGATCTTATCTGTCTTGTAGTATTTGCTTGTCTCCTGGCTTGTACCTCCTCTGATGTTTGAGATGCTCTTGATCTTATCTGTCTTGTAGTATTTGCTTGTCTCCCTGGCTTGTACCTCCACTGATGTTTGAGATGTTTCTTGATCTTATCTGTCTTGTAGTATTTGCTTGTCTCCTGGCTTGTACCTCCACTGATGTTTGAGATGCTCTTGATCTTATCTGTCTTGTAGTATTTGCTTGTCTCCTGGCTTGTACCTCCACTGATGTTTGAGATGTGATCTTCTTGATCTTATCTGTCTTGTAGTATTTGTTTGTCTCTTATGGCTTGTACCTCCTCTGATGTTGAGATGTTCTTGATCTTATCTGTCTTGTATATTTGTTTGTCTCTTGATCTTATCTGCTTGTTCCTCTGATGTTTCACTGATGTTCTTGATCTTATCTGTCTTGTAGTATTTGCTTGTCTCCTTGCTTGTACCTCCACTGATGTTTGAGATGTTCTTGATCTTATCTGTCTTGTAGTATTTGCTTGTCTCCTGGCTTGTACCTCCTCTGATGTTTGAGATGTTCTTGATCTTATCTGTCTTGTAGTATTTGCTTGTCTCCTGGTTTGTACCTCCACTGATGTTTGAGATGTTCTTTGATCTTATCTGTCTTGTAGTAGCTTATTTGTTTGAGATCTCTTGATCTTATCTGTCTTGTAGTATTTGCTTGTACCTCCTCTGATATTTGAGATGTTCTTGATCTTATCTGTCTTGTAGTATTTGCTTGTCTCCTTGCTTGTACCTCCTCTGATGTTTGAGATGTTCTTGATCTTATCTGTCTTGTAGTATTTGCTTGTCTCCTGGCTTGTACCTCCTCTGATGTTTGAGATGTTCTTGATCTTATCTGTCTTGTAGTATTTGCTTGTCTCCCTGGCTTGTACCTCCTCTGATGTTTGAGATGTTCTTGATCTTATCTGTCTTGTAGTATTTGCTTGTCTCCTTGCTTGTACCTCCTCTGATGTTTGAGATGCTCTTGATCTTATCTGTCTTGTAGTATTTGCTTGTCTCCTTGCTTGTACCTCCTCTGATATTTGAGATGTTCTTGATCTTATCTGTCTTGTAGTATTTGCTTGTCTCCTTGCTAATTCTCCTCTGATATTTGAGATGTTCTTGATCTTATCTGTCTTGAGTGTTTCTCCTGGCTTGTACCTCCTCTGATGTTTGATCTTGATCTTATCTGTCTTGTAGTATTTGCTTGTCTCCTGGCTTGTACCTCCTCTGATGTTTGAGATGTTCTTGATCTTATCTGTCTTGTAGTATTTGCTTGTCTCCTGGCTTGTACCTCCTCTGATGTTTGAGATGATCTTCTTGATGTAGTATTTATCTTGTCTTGTAGTATTTGCTTGATCTTATCTGTCTTTGTGGCTTGTCTCCTGATGTTTGAGATGTTCTTGATCTTATCTGTCTTGTAGTATTTGCTTGTCTCCCGGTTTGTACCCTCCACTCTGATATTTGAGATGTTCTTGATCTTATCTGTCTTGTAGTATTTGCTTGTCTCCTGGCTTGTACCTCCTCTGATGTTTGAGAGATTCTTGATCTTATCTGTCTTGTAGTATTTGCTTGTCTCCTTGCTTGTACCTCCTCTGATGTTTGAGATGTTCTTGATTGATCTGTCTAGTATTTGCTTGTCTTGCTTGTAGTCTGATATTTGAGATCTTGATCTTATCTGTCTTTCAGTATTTGCTTGTCCTGGCTTTGATGTTTGAGATGCTCTTGATCTTATCTGTCTTTGTAGTATTTGTTGTCTCCTTGCTTTTTTACCTCCTCTGATATTTGAGATGTTCTTGATCTTATCTGTCTTGTAGTATTTGCTTGTCTCCTGGCTTGTACCTCCTCTGATGTTTGAGATGTTCTTGATCTTATCTGTCTTGTAGTATTTGCTTGTCTCCTTGGCTTGTACCTCCTCTGATGTTTGAGATGCTCTTGATCTTATCTGTCTTGTAGTATTTGCTTGTCTCCTGGCTTGTACCTCCTCTGATGTTTGAGATGTTCTTGATCTTATCTGTCTTGTAGTATTTGCTTGTCTCCTTGCTTGTACCTCCTCTGATGTTTGAGATGCTCTTGATCTTATCTCTCTTGTAGTATTTGCTTGTCTCCTGGCTTGTACCTCCTCTGATATTTGAGATGCTCTTGATCTTATCTGTCTTGTAGTATTTGTTTTGTCTCCTGGCTTTGTACCTCCTCTGATATTTGAGATGTTCTTGATCTTATCTGTCTTGTAGTATTTGCTTGTCTCTTGCTTGTACCTCCTCTGATGTTTGAGATGCTCTTGATCTTATCTTGGTAGTATTTGTTGTATTTGCTTGTCCTCTGATGTTTGATACTCTTGATCTTATCCTTCTGATGTTTGAGATATTTGAGATCTTGATCTTATCTGTCTTGTAGTATTTGCTGTCTTGTCTCCTTGCTTGTACCTCCTCTGATGTTTGAGATGTTCTTGATCTTATCTGTCTTGTAGTATTTGCTTGTCTCCTGGCTTGTACCTCCTCTGATGTTTGAGATGTTCTTGATCTTATCTGTCTTGTCTGCTTGTACCTCCACTGATGTTTGAGAGATCTTATTTGCTTGTCTCTCCCTGTTTGCCTTCTCTAGCCTCCTCTGATGTTTGAGATGCTCTTGATCTTATCTGTCTTGTAGTATTTGCTTGTCTCTCCTTGCTTGCCTCCTCCACTGATGTTTGAGATGCTCTTGATCTTATCTGTCTTGTAGTATTTGCTTGTCTCCTTGCTTGTACCTCCACTGATGTTTGAGATGCTCTTGATCTTATCTGTCTTGTAGTATTTGCTTGTCTCCTGGCTTGTACCTCCTCTGATGTTTGAGATGTTCTTGATCTTATCTGTCTTGTAGTATTTGCTTGTCTCCTTGCTTGTACCTCCTCTGATGTTTGAGATGTTCTTGATCTTATCTGTCTTGTAGTATTTGCTTGTCTCCTTGCTTGTACCTCCTCTGATGTTTGAGATGTTCTTGATCTTATCTGTCTTGAGTATTTGCTTGTCTCTTGCTTATACCTCCTCTGATATTTGAGATGTTCTTTTTATCTTGTCTCCTTGCTTGTACCTCCTCTGATGTTTGAGATGTTCTTGATCTTATCTGTCTTGTAGTATTTGCTTGTCTCCTGGCTTGTACCTCCTCTGATGTTTGAGATGTTCTTGATCTTATCTGTCTTCTGTATGTTTGAGATGTTTGAGATCTCTTGATCTTATCTGTCTTGTAGTATTTGCTTGTCTCCTCCTTGTACCTCCTCTGATGTTTGAGATGCTCTTGATCTTATCTGTCTTGTAGTATTTGCTTGTCTCCTTGCTTGTACCTCCTCTGATATTTGAGATGTTCTTGATCTTATCTGTCTTGTAGTATTTGCTTGTCTCTGGCTTGTACCTCCACTGATGTTTGAGATGCTCTTGATCTTTTATCTGTCTTGTAGTATTTGCTTGTCTCCTGGCTTGTACCTCCTCTGATGTTTGAGATGTTCTTGATCTTATCTGTCTTGTAGTATTTGCTTGTCTCCTGGCTTGTACCTCCATGTTTGATGTTTGAGATGTGTCTTGATCTTCATTTGTCTTGTAGTATTTGCTTGTCTCCTTGCTTGTACATCCTCTGATATTTGAGATGCTCTTGATCTTATCTGTCTTGTAGTATTTGCTTGTCTCCTTGCTTGTACCTCCTCTGATGTTTGAGATGTTCTTGATCTTATCTGTCTTGTAGTATTTGTTTTGTCTCCTGGCTTGTACCTCCCTCTGATGTTTGAGATGATCTTATCTGTCTTGTGATCTTATCTGTCTTGTAGTATTTGCTTGTCTCCTGGCTTGTACCTCCTCTGATGTTTGAGATGCTCTTGATCTTATCTGTCTTGTAGTATTTGCTTGTCTCCTTGCTTGTACCTCCACTGATGTTTGAGATGCTCTTGATCTTATCTGTCTTGTAGTATTTGCTTGTCTCCTTGCTTGTACCTCCACTGATGTTTGGGATGTTCTTGATCTTATCTGTCTTGTAGTATTTGCTTGTCCCTGGCTTTGTACCTCCTCTGATGTTTGAGATGTTCTTGATCTTATCTGTCTTGTAGTATTTGCTTGTCTCCTTGCTTGTACCCTCCTCTGATGTTTGAGATGCTCTTGATCTTATCTGTCTTGTAGTATTTGCTTGTCTCCTTGCTTGTACCTCCTCTGATGTTTGAGATGTTCTTGATCTTATCTTGTCTTGTAGTATTTGCTTGTCTCCTTGCTTGTCTAGCTTGTGCCTCCTCTGATGTTTGAGAT
Source organism: Acanthosepion pharaonis (assembly GCA_903632075.3). Taxonomy (NCBI): domain Eukaryota; kingdom Metazoa; phylum Mollusca; class Cephalopoda; order Sepiida; family Sepiidae; genus Acanthosepion; species Acanthosepion pharaonis. The sequence continues at coordinate 1,398,239 of CAHIKZ030005303.1, forward strand.
GCTCTTGATCTCATCTGTCTTGTAGTATTTGCTTGTCTCCTTGTTTGTTTCCTCTGATATTTGAGATATTCTTGATCTTATCTGTCTTGTAGTATTTGCTTGTCTCTTGCTTGCTTCTCCTCTGATATTTGAGATGTTCTTGATCTTATCTGTCTTGTAGTATTTGCTTGTCTCCTTGCTTGTACCTCCTCTGATATTTGAGATGCTCTTGATCTTATCTGTCTTGTAGTATTTGCTTGTCTCCCTGTTTGTACCTCCTCTGATGTTTGAGATGTTCTTGATCTTATCTGTCTTGTAGTATTTGCTTGTCTCCTTGTTTGTACCTCCACTGATGTTTGAGATGCTCTTGATCTTATCTGTCTTGTAGTATTTGCTTGTCTCCTTGCTTGTACCTCCTCTGATGTTTGAGATGTTCTTGATCTTATCTGTCTTGTAGTATTTGCTTGTCTCCTGGTTTGTACCTCCTCTGATGTTTGAGAGATGCTTCTTGATCTTATCTGTCTTGTAGTATTTGCTTGTCTCCTGGCTTGTGCCTCCTCTGATGTTTGAGATGCTCTTGATCTTTTATCTGTCTTGTAGTATTTGCTTGTCTCTATGTTTGTACCTCATCTGATATTTGGAGATGTTTTTGATCTTATCTGTCTTGTAGTATTTGCTTGTCTCCTGATGTTTGAGATGGCTTGTATTTGGTTGTCTCCCTCCTCTGATGTTTGAGATGTTCTTGATCTTATCTGTCTTGTAGTATTTGCTTGTTCCTTGTTTGTACCTCCTCTGATATTTTGAGATGTTCTTGATCTTTATCTGTCTTGTGTATTTGTTTTCTCTTGGGGTTTGTACTCTCCTCTGATGTTTTTGAGATGTTCTTGATCTTATCTGTCTTGTAGTATTTGCTTGTCTCATGCTTGTACCTCCACTGATCTTTTGAGATGTTCTTGATCTTATCTGTCTTTGTAGTATTTGCTTGTCTCACCTTGCTTGTACTGATCTTATTCATCCACTTGTACCTCCTCTGTTTGAGATGTTCTTGATCTTTTATCTGTCTTGTAGTATTTGCTTGTCTCCTGTTTGGTACCTCCTCTGTACCCCATGATGTTTGAGATGTTCTTGATCTTATCTGTCTTTCAGTATTTGCTTGTCTCCCTTGCTTGTTTGTCCTCTGATATTTGAGAGATTCTTTTGATCTTATCTGTCTTGTAGTATTTGCTTGTCTCCTGGCTTGTACATCCACTGGATGTTTGAGATGCTCTTGATTCATCTTTGTCTTGTAGTATTTGCTTGTCTCTTTGCTTGTACCTCCACTGATGTTTGAGATGCTCTTGATCTTATCTGTTTTGTAGTATTTGCTTGTCTCCCTGCTTGTACCTCCACTGATGTTTGAGATGTTCTTGATCTTATCTGTCTTGTAGTATTTGCTTGTCTCCGGCTTGTACCTCCTCTGATGTTTGAGATGCGCTGATTTATCTCTCTTGTAGTATTTGCTTGTCTCCTGGCTTTGTACCTCTCCACTGATGTTTGAGATGCTCTTGATCTTATCTGTCTTGTAGTATTTGCTTGTCTCTGGCTTGTATTCCTCTCTGATATTTGAGATGCTCTTGATCTTATCTGTCTTGTAGTATTTGCTTTTTGTCTTCCTGGCTTGTACCTCCACTGATGTTTGAGATGTTCTTGATCTTATCTGTTCCTGTAGTATTTGCTTGTCTCCTGGCTTGTACTCCTCCCTCTGATGTTTGAGATGTTTTGATCTTATCTGTCTTGTAGTATTTTGTTTGTTCCCTGGCTTGCACCTCACTGATGTTTGAGATGCTTGATCTTATCTTGTCTTTCTAGTATTTGCTTGTTTCCTGGCTTGAGACCCTCCACTGATGTTTGAGATCTCATCTGTCTTGTAGTATTTGCTTGTCTCCTTGCTTGTACCTCTGGATGTTTGAGATGTTCTTGATCTTATCTGTCTTGTAGTATTTGCTTGTCTCCTGGCTTGTCCTCCTCTGATGTTTGAGATGCTCTTGATCTTATCTGTCTGTAGTATTTGCTTGTCTCTTGGTTTGACTGATGTTTGAGATGTTCTTGATCTTATCTGTCTTGTAGTATTTGCTTGTCTCTTTGTTTGTACCTCCACTGATGTTTGAGATGCTTTGATCTTATCTGTCTTGTAGTATTTGCTTGTCTCCTGGTTTGTACCTCCTCTGATGTTTGAGATGTTTGATCTTTATCTGTCTTGTAGTATTTGCTTGTCTCCCTGGCTTGTAAATTCTCCACCGATGTTTGAGATGCTCTTGATCTTATCTGGTCTTGGTAGTATTTGTTGTCTCCTGGCTTGTACCCTCCTCTGATATTTGAGATGTTCTTGATCTTATCTGTCTTGGTAGTATTTGCTTGTCTCCTTGCTTGTACCTCTCCTCTGATATTTGAGATGTTCTTGATCTTATCTGTGTCTTGTAGTATTTGTTGTCTCCTGGCTTGTACCCTCCTTCTGATGTTTCTGAGATGCTTTTGATCTTATCTGTCTTGTAGTATTTGCTTGTCTCCTTTGCTTTTACATCCTCTGATATTTGAGATGTTCTTGATCTTATCTGTCTTGGTAGTATTTGGCTTGTCTCCCTGGTTTGTACCTCCTCTGATGTTTGAGATGCTCTTGATCTTATCTGTCTTGTAGTATTTGCTTGTCTCCCTGCTTGTACCTCCACTGATATTTGAGAGATGCTCTTGATCTTATCTGTCTTGTAGATGTTTGAACTCCTCTGATGTTGAGATGTTCTGATCTTATCTGTCTTGTAGTATTTGCTTGTCTCCTTGCTTGTACTCCTCCTCTGATGTTTGAGATGTCTCTTGATCTCATCTGTCTTGTAGTATTTGCTTGTCTCCTCACGCTTTGTAAATTTCCACTGATGTTTGAGATGTTTTCATCTTATCTGTCTATAGTATTTGCTTGTCTCTATGCTTGTACTCTCCTCTGATGTTTGAGTTCTTGCCTTTATTCTTGGATCTTATCTTGTCCTCTGATGTGAGAGTATTTGTATTTTGTCTCCTTGCTTGTACCTCTGATGATTTTTGAGATGCTCTTTGATCTTATCTTGTCTTGTAGTATTTGCTTGTTCCCTGGTTTGTACCCTCCTCTGATATTTTGAGATGTTCCTGATCTTATCTGTCTTGTAGTATTTGCTTGTCTCCTGGCTTGTACCTCCACTGATGTTTGGAGATGTTTTGATCTTATCTGTCTTGTAGTATTTGCTTGTCTCCTCTGGTTTTTGTACTTCCTCTGATATTTGAGAGATGTTCTTGATCTTTTATCTGTCTTGTAGTATTTGTTTGTCTTCTGGCTTGCACCCACTGATGTTTGAGATGCTCTTGATCTTATCTTTTGTCTTCAGTATTTGCTTGTCCTTTGCTTGCACCTCCACTGATATTTGAGATGCTCTTTGATCTCATCTTGTTCGGTAGTATTTGCTTGTCTCCTGGCTTGTACCTCCACTGATGTTTGAGATGTTTTGATCTTTTATCTGTTGTCTTATAGTATTTGCTTGTCTCGTGGCTTGTACCTCCTGATGTTTGAGATGCGCTTGATCTTATCTGTCTTGTAGTATTTGCTTGTCTCCTGGCTTGCACTCTCTCTTGATGTTTGAGATGTTCTGATCTTTTATCTGTCTTGTAGTATTTGCTTGTCTCCTTGCTTGTATCCCCTCCACCTGATGTTTGAGATTCTTGATCTTATCTGTCTTGTAGTATTTGCTTGCTTCTCCTGGATCTCATTGTCTTGTAGCATTTGCTTGTCTCCCTTGTACCTCCACTGATGTTTGAGATGTTCTTGATCTTATCTGTCTTATAGTATTTGTTGTCTCCCTGGCTTGTATTTCCTTTCCACTCGATGTTTGAGATGTTCTTGATCTTATCTGTCTTGTGTATTTGCTTGTCTCCTGGCTTGTACCTCCTCCTCTACGTTTGAGATGTTCTTGATTTATCTGTCTTGTAGTATTTGCTTGTTCCTGGCTTGTTCCTCCTCTGATGTTTTGAGGATGCTCTTTGATCATTTCTCCTGTCTTGTAGTATTTGTTTGTCTCCTGGCTTTCACCTCCCTCTGATATTTGAGATGTCTTTGATCTTATCTGTATTGTAGTATTTGCTTGTCTCCTTGTTTGTACCTCCTCTGATATTTGAGATGCTCTTGATCTTATCTGTCTTGTAGTATTTTGCTTGTCTCCTTGCTTGTACCTCCTCTGATGTTTGAGATGTTCTTTGATCCATTATCTGTTTGTAGATTTGCTTGTCTCTGGCTTGTTTCTCCTCTGATATTTGAGATATTCTTGATCTTATCTGTCTTCAGTATTTGCTTGTACTGGCTTGTACCTCCCCTCTGAGATGTTTGAGATGCTTGTCTCCTGGCTTGATCTTATCTGAGATTTGTTCTTTGGCTTGCATCTTTGAGTGATTTGCTTCTCCTTGCTTGTACCCTCCTCTGATGTTTGAGATGCTCTGATCTTATCTGTCTTGTAGTATTTGCTTGTCTCCTGGCTTTGTACCTCCTCTGATATTTGGAGATGCTTTGATCTTATCTGTCTTGTAGTATTTGCTTGTCTCCTGGATTGTACCTGATATTTGAGATCTGATATTATGAGTCTTGTAGTATTCTTGATGCTTGGTACTTCCACTGATGTTTTTTCAGTTGATCTTATCTGTCTTGGTAGTATTTTTGTTCTTGCTTGTCTTCACGCTGTTCTTGTAGTATTTGCTTGTCTCTTATGTTTGAGATGCTCTTGATCTTATCTGTCTTGTAGTATTT
>CAHIKZ030005304.1:0-20000 GCA_903632075.3 Acanthosepion pharaonis
TGGGTTTTTTTTTTGAAAATTATTTCTAGACATAAAAAACAAAGTTCAGTTGATTTAATGGATATATCTTGTATAAAAAGGGCTCTTATTTTTTTTTCTTATGTCTACCTTTTTAAAAATCAAGAAAAAGGTACAATTCAAAATTTTGGAAATTGTTAGGGGCTTCATTTCTACTAGAGATAAAATGCAAAGTTCGAATTTATTTAAGGTATATTTTTGAAAAAGGTAATTTTTTTTTTTTCTTTTATCTACCTTTAAAAATCATGGAAAATTAAAATTTAAAATTTTGAAATTTTATTTTGAGGCTTGATTTCCATAAAAATGCAATTTCGGTATGATTTAATGGATATATTGTATGAAAGGACTGAATTTTTTTTCTTTTTTTGCATCTATTTATAAGAATCAAAAAAAAATACAATTAAAAATTTGGAAATTTTTATTTTTGGGGGTTCATTTCTAAAGGGCTAAAAAGCAATGTTGGTTGATTTAAGGATTAACTTTTAGAGCATAAACCTGCAATGTTAAATTGTATGATTTAATGGATATATCTTATGAAAGGATTGCAATTGCTTTTTTTTTTTTTTATGCATCTTCCTTTTAAGAATCATACAGAAAATAGGTACAATTCAAAAATTTTGTAAATATTTTTGAAAAGGACTTCGATTTCAATCATAAAAAATTTTGGTCATGATTTAATGGATATATCTTTAAAAAAAAAGGACTGCAATTGCTTTTTTCTTTTCTTATGCATCTACCTTTATAAGAAATCAAATTTTGGAAATTGTTATTTTTTGAGGCTTCGATTTCTACTAGAGCATAAAATGCAATGTTCATGTATGATTTAATGGATATATCTTGTATGAAAAGGACTGCAATTGCTTTTTTTTTTTCTTATACATCTACCTTTATAAGAATCATGAAGAAAATGTAAAGTACAATTCAAAAATTTTGGAAATTATTTATTTTGAGGCTTTGATTTCTACTAGGCATAAAACTGCAATGTTCAGGAAATGTATGATTTAATGGATATATCTTGTATGAAAAGGACTGCAATTGCTTTTTCTTTTCTTATGCATCTACCTTTATAAGAATCATGCAGAAAATGAGTACAATTCAAAAATTTTGGAAATTGTTATTTTTTTGAGGCTTTGATTTCTACTAAGGCATAAAAATGCAATGTTCAGTATGATTTAATGGATATATCTTGTATGAAAAGGACTGCAATTGCTTTTTTTTCTCTTATGCATCTACCTTTATAAGAATCATGAAGAAAATGGTACAATTCAAAATTTTGGAAATTGTTATTTTTGAGGCTTCGATTTCTACTAGAGCATAAAAATGCAATGTTCAGTATGATTTAATGGATATATCTTGTATGAAAAGGACTGCAATTGCTTTTTTCTTTTCTTATGCATCTACCTTTATAAGAATCATGCAGAAAATGAGTACAATTCAAAAATTTTGGAAATTGTTATTTTTGAGGCTTCGATTTCTACTAGAGCATAAAAATGCAATGTTCGAGTATGATTTAATGGATATATCTTGTATGAAAAGGACTGCAATTGCTTTTTTCTTTTCTTATGCATCTTTTATAAGAATCATGCAGAAAATAAGTTACAATTCAAAAATTTTTGGAAATTGTTATTTTTGAGGCTTCGATTTCTACTAGAGCATAAAAATGCAATGTTCGAGTATGATTTAATGGATATATCTTGTATGAAAAGGACTGCAATTGCTTTTTTCTTTTCTTATGCATCTACCTTTATAAGAATCAAGAATAAAATGAGTACAATTCAAAAATTTTGGAAATTGTTATTTTTGAGGCTTCGATTTCTACTAGAGCATTAACTTCATGGTTCGAGATATGATTTAATGGATATATCTTGTATGAAAAGGACTGCAATTGCTTTTTTCTTTTCTTATGCATCTACCTTTATAAGAATCATGCAGAAAATGAGTACAATTCAAAAATTTTGGAAATTGTTATTTTTGAGGCTTCGATTTCTACTAGAGCATAAAAATGCAATGTTCGAGTATGATTTAATGGATATATCTTGTATGAAAAGGACTGCAATTGCTTTTTCTTTTCTTATGCATCTACCTTTATAAGAATCATGCAGAAAATGAGTACAATTCAAAAATTTTGGAAATTGTTATTTTTGAGGCTTCGATTTCTACTAGAGCATAAACTTCATGGTTCGAGTAATATTTTATGGATTATATCTTTAATGAAAAGGACTGCAATTGTTTTTTTCTTTTCTTATGCATCTACCTTTATAAGAATCATGCAGAAAATGAGTACAATTCAAAAATTTTGAAATTGTTATTTTTGAGGCTTCGATTTCTACTAGAGCATAAAAATGCAATGTTCGAGTATGATTTAATGGATATATCTTGTATGAAAAGGACTGCAATTGCTTTTTCTTTTCTTATGCATCTACCTTTATAAGAATCATGCAGAAAATGAGTACAATTCAAAATTTTGGAAATTGTTATTTTTGAGGCTTCGATTTCTACTAGAGCATAAAAATGCAATGTTAGTATGATTTAATGGATATATCTTGTATGAAAAGGACTGCAATTGCTTTTTTCTTTTCTTATGCATCTACCTTTATAAGAATCATGCAGAAAATGAGTACAATTCAAAAATTTTGGAAATTGTTATTTTTGAGGCTTCGATTTCTACTAGAGCATAAAAATGCAATGTTCGAGTATGATTTAATGGATATATCTTGTATGAAAAGGACTGCAATTGCTTTTTTCTTTTCTTATGCATCTACCTTTATAAGAATCATGCAGAAAATGAGTACAATTCAAAAATTTTGGAAATTGTTATTTTTGAGGCTTCGATTTCTACTAGAGCATAAAAATGCAAGTTCGAGTATGATTTAATGGATATTCTTGTATGAAAAGGACTGCAATTGCTTTTTTCTTTTCTTATGCTTCTACCTTTATAAGAATCATGCAGAAAATGAGTACAATTCAAAAATTTTGGAAATTGTTATTTTTGAGTCTTCGATTTCTACTAGAGCATAAAAATGCAATATTCGAGTATGATTTAATGGATATATCTTGTATGAAAAGGACTGCAATTGCTTTTTTCTTTTCTTATGCATCTACCTTTATAAGAATCATGCAGAAAATGAGTACAATTCAAAAATTTTGGAAATTGTTATTTTTTGAGGCTTCGATTTCTACTAGAGCATAAAATGCAATGTTGAGTATGATTTAATGGATATATCTTGTATGAAAAGGACTGCAATTGCTTTTTTCTTTTCTTATGCATCTACCTTTATAAGAATCATGCAGAAAATGAGTACAATTCAAAAATTTTGGAAATTGTTATTTTTGAGGCTTCGATTTCTACTAGAGCATAAAAATGCAATGTTCGAGTATGATTTAATGGATATATCTTGTATGAAAAGGACTGCAATTGCTTTTTTCTTTTCTTATGCATCTACCTTTATAAGAATCATGCAGAAAATGAGTACAATTCAAAATTTTGGAAATTGTTATTTTTGAGGCTTCGATTTCTACTAGAGCATAAAAATGCAATGTTCGAGTATGATTTAATGGATATATATTGTATGAAAAGGACTGCAATTGCTTTTTTCTTTTCTTATGCATCTACCTTTATAAGAATCATGCAGAAAATGAGTACAATTCAAAAATTTTGGAAATTGTTATTTTTGAGGCTTCGATTTCTACTAGAGCATAAAAATACAATGTTCGGTATGATTTAATGGATATATCTTGTGAAAAGGACTGCAATTGCTTTTTTCTTTTCTTATGCATCTACCTTTATAAGAATCATGCAGAAAAATGGTACAATTCAAAAATTTTGGAAATTGTTATTTTTGAGGCTTCGATTTCTACTAGAGCATAAAATGCAATGTTTATGATTTAATGGATATATCTTGTATGAAAAGGACTGCAATTGCTTTTTTCTTTTCTTATGCATCTACCTTTATAAGAATCATGCAGAAAAATTACAATTCAAAATTTTGGAAATTGTTATTTTTGAGGCTTCGATTTCTACTAGAGCATAAAAATGCAATGTTCGAGTATGATTTAATGGATATATCTTGTATGAAAAGGACTGCAATTGCTTTTTTCTTTTCTTATGTATCTACCTTTATAAGAATAATGCAGAAAATTAGTACAATTCGAAATTTTGGAAATTGTTATTTTTGAGGCTTCGATTTCTACTAGAGCATAAAAATACAATGTTCGAGTATGATTTAATGGATATATCTTGTATGAAAAGGACTGCAATTGCTTTTTTCTTTTCTTATGCATCTACCTTTATAAGAATCATGCAGAAAATACAATACAATTCAAAATTTTGGAAATTGTTATTTTGAGGCTTCGATTTCTACTAGAGCATAAAATGCAATGTTGGTATGATTTAATGGATATATCTTGTATGAAAAGGACTGCAATTGCTTTTTCTTTTCTTATGCATCTACCTTTATAAAGAATCATGCAGAAAATGAGTACAATTCAAAAATTTTGGAAATTGTTATTTTGAGGGCTTCGATTTCTACTAGAGCATAAAAATGCAATGTTCGAGTATGATTTAATGGATATATCTTTATGAAAAAAGGACTGCAATTGCTTTTTCTTTTCTTATGCATCTACCTTTATAAAATCATGCAGAAAATGGTACAATTCAAAATTTGGAAATTGTTATTTTTGAGGCTTCGATTTCTACTAGAGCATAAAATGCAATGTTCGGTATGATTTAATGGTTCTACCTTTATAATTTTGAATCATGCAGAAAATTTAATTGAGGGACAACTGCTTTTTTCTTTTCAAAAATTTTGGAAATTATTTGTTATTTTGAGTCTTGATTTCTACTAGAACATAAAAATGCAATGTTCAGTATGATTTAATGGATATATCTTTTATGAAAAGGACTGCAATTTCTTTTCTTGTTTCTTATGAATCTAAATAAAATCGAAATACAATTCAAAAAATTTTAGGTTACTTTTGAGGCGATTTTACTGAAACAAAAATGCAATGTTTGGTATGATTTAATGGATATATCTGTAAAAAGGACTGCAATTACTTTTCTTTTTCTTGCCATCTACCTTTAAGATGCATACAATTCAAAAATTTTGGGTATTAATGATTTCTAATGGATAAAATCTTGTATGATTTAATGGAGCCTTAGAAAGGACTGACAATTGATTTTTCTTTTCTTAGCTATGCTTTCATGCAGAATAAAATAGTACAATTCAAAAATTTTGGAAATTATTTATTTTGAGGCTACGATTTCTACTAGAGCATAAAAATGCAATGTTCAGTATGATTTAATGGATTATATCTTGTATGAAAGGACTGCAATTGCTTTTTCTAATTGCATCTTCCTTTTTCTTTTAAAAAGAAAAAAAAGGCTCAAAAAATGAGAGAAAAAGGATTTCTAAACATAAAAATAAAATAACAGTATGGTGAAAATGGAAATCTTGCCCTCACAAAAGGGAATTTGTTTTTATTTTCTTGTTAAGTTTAATTTTGGAAATAAAATTTTTCTTTCCAGTGCAGGAAAGCCTTGTTTTGGGGCAGGGTTTCTACAAAAAAAAAAAATGCAATGTTTCAGTTGATTTAATGGATATATATTGTATGAAAAGGACTGCAATTTCTCTTCTGGCATCCAACACAAATATCAATAGTCTCACCTCGACCTATTCTCTTCTGGCATCCAAATCCAATAGTCTCCAACTCGCTCTCCATTCTCTTCTGACATCCAACTACAAATATCCAATAGTCTCAACTCGACAATGCCCATTCATTTTCTAACATCCAACTATAAATATCAATTTTCTCTGTCGACATCGCCTATTCTTATCTGACATCCAACTACAAATGTCCAATAGTCTCAAATAGACAAGGCCCATTTTCTTCTGACATCCAACTTCAAATATCCAATTTTTTAGATATATCGCCTATTCTCTTCCTTGACATCCAACTACAAATATGCACAGTCTCAAATGAGCAAGGGCCATTCTTTCTTCTGACATCCAAATTACAAATATCAAGTCTCAACTCGACAAAGATGCATTTTCTTCTGACATCCAGAACTACAAATATCCAATTTCTCAGCTCTATATCGCCTATTCTCTTCGGCATCCAACTACAAATATGCAATAGTCTCCAAATAGACAAGGGCCATTCTCTTCTGACATCCAACTACAAATATCCAAGTCTCAACTCGACAAGATGCATTTTCTTCAGTCATCCAACTACAAATATCCAATAGTCTACACTAAACAAGGCCCATTCTCTTCTGACATCTAACTACATATCCAATAGTCTCAACTCGACAGGGTCCATTCTCTTCTGGCATCCAACTGCAAATATCCAATAGTCTCCAACTCGACCAAGCCCTATTCTCTTCAAGCATCCAACTACAAATATCAATAGTCTCAACTCGACCAAGCCTATTCTTATTCATCTTCTGGCATCCAAGCCTACATCCAATATCCAATAGTCTCCAACTCGACCATACCTATTCTCTTCTTGGCATCCAACTACAAACATCCAATAGTCTCCAACCCGACCAAGCCCAATATTCTCTTCTGGCATCCAACTACAAATATCCAATAGTCTCAACTCGACAAGCCTATTCTCTTCTGGCATCCAACTTCTAAACATCCAATAGTCTCAACTCGACAACCTATTCTCTTCTGGCATCCAACTACAAATATCCAATAGTCTCAACTCTGACCGGTAAGCTTATTCTCTTCTGGCATCCAACTACAAATATCCAATAGTCTCAACTCGACAAGCCTATTCTCTTCTGGCATCCAACTACACAATAGTCTCCAATCCGACCAAGCCTAGCATCTACAAATATCCAATAGACCAAGCCTATTCTCTTCTGGCATCCAACTACAAATATCCAATAGTCTCAACTCCGACCAAGCCTATTCTCTTCTGGCATCCAACTACAAATATCCAATAGTCTCAACTCGACCAAGGTCTATTCTCTTCTGGCATCCAACCACAAATATCCAATAGTCTCAACTCGACCAAGCCTATTCTCTTCTGGCATCTTTGGCATCCAACAAATATCCAATAGTCTCAACTCGACCAAGCCTATTCTCTTCTGGCATCCAACTACAAATATCCAATAGTCTCAACTCGACCAAAGCCTATTCTCTTCTGGCATCTAACTACAAATATCCAATAGTCTCAACTCGACCAAGCCCATTCTCTTCTGGCATCCAACTGCAAATATCCAATAGTCTCAACTCGACCAAGCCTATTCTCTTCTGGCATCCAACTACAAATATCCAATAGTCTCAACTCGACCAAGCCTATTCTCTTCTGGCATCCAACTACAAATATCCAATAGTCTCAACTCGACCAAGGTCCTATTCTCTTCTGGCATCCAACTACAAATATCCAATAGTCTCAACTCGACAAAGCCTATTCTCTTCTGGCATCCATCCAAACATCCAAACAATCCAGCCTATTCTCTTAGTCTCCAACTCGAGTCCAAGACCCCCCTGTTCTCTTCTGGCATCCAACTACAAATATCCAATAGTCTCCAACTCGACCAAGCCTATTCTCTTCTGGCATCCAACTACAAATATCCAATAGTCTCCAACTCACCAAGCCTATTCTCTTCTGGCATCCAACTACAAATATCCAATAGTCTCAACTCGACCATTCCTATTATCTTCTGGCATCCAACTACAAATATCCAATAGTCTCAACTCGACCAAGCCTATTCTCTTCTGGCATCCAACTACAAATATCCAATAGTCTCAACTCGACCAGGCCCATTCTCTTCTGGCATCCAACTACAAATATCCAATAGTCTCAACTCGACCAAGCCTATTCTCTTCTGGCATCCAACTACAAACATCCAATAGTCCAACTCGACCAAGCCTATTCTCTTCTGGCATCCGGCTACAAATATCCAATAGTCTCCAACTCGACCAAGCCCTATTCTCTTCTGGCATCCAACTACAAATATCCAATAGTCTCAACTCGACCAAGCCTATTCTCTTCTGGCATCCAACTACAAATATCCAATAGTCTCAACTAAACAAGGCCCATTCTCTTCTGGCATCCAACTACAAATATCCACAGTCTCAACTCGACAAGGTCCTATTCTCTTCTGGCATCCAACTACTAAAATATCCAATAGTCTCAACTCGACCAAGCCTATTCTCTTCTGGCATCCAACTACAAATATCCAATAGTCTCAACTCGACCAAGCCTATTCTCTTCTGGCATCCAACTACAAATATCCAATAGTCTCAACTCGACCAAGCCTATTCTCTTCTGGCATCCAACTACAAATATCCAATAGTCTCAACTCGACCAAGCCCTATTCTCTTCTGGGCATCCAACTACAAATATCCAATAGTCTCAACTCGACCAAGCCTATTCTCTTCTGGCATCCAAACTACAAATATCCAATCAAATATGCAATAGTCTCAACTCGACCAAGCCTATTCTCTTCTGGCATCCAAATACAAGTCTCAATCCAATAGTCTCCTGCAAATATCCTAGTCAACCGACCATTTTCTCCAGCCTATTCTCTTCTGGCATCCAACTACAAATATCCAATAGTCTCAACTCGACCAAGCCTATTCTCTTCTGGCATCAACTACAAATATCTCGACCAAATATCCAATCCAAGTCAAATATCCAAGTCTAACTCTACCCAAGCCTATTCTCTTCTGGCATCCAACTACAAATATCCAATAGTCTCAACTAGTCCATTCTCTTCGGCACAAAATATCAATAGTCTCAACTCGACCAAGCCCATTCTCTTCTGGCATCCAACTACAAATATCCAATAGTCTCAACTCTGACCAGGCCTATTCTCTTCTGGCATCCAACTACAAATATCCAATAGTCTCAACTCGACCAAGCCTATTCTCTTCTGGCATCCAACTACAAATATCCAATAGTCTCAACTCGACCAAGCCTATTCTCTTCTGGCATCCAACTACAAATATCCAATAGTCTCAACTCGACAAGCCCATTCTCTTCTGGCATCAACTACAAATATCCAATAGTCTCAACTCGACAAAGGCCCATTCTCTTCTGGCATCCAACTACAAATATCCAATAGTCTCAACTCGACAAGGTCCATTCTCTTCTGACATCCAACACAAATATCCAATAGTCTCAACTCGACCAAGCCCATTCTCTTCTGGCATCCAACTACAAATATCCAATAGTCTCAACTCGACCAAGCCTATTCTCTTCTGGCATCCAACTACAAACATCAATAGTCCAACTCGACAAGCCTATTCTCTTCTGGCATCCAACTACAAATATCCATAGTCTCTCAACTCGACCAAGCCCATTCTCTTCTGGCATCCAACTACAAATATCCAATAGTCTCAACTCGACCAAGCCTATTCTCTTCTGGCATCCAACTACAAATATCCAATAGTCTCAACTCGACCAAGCCCATTCTCTTCTGGCATCCAACTACAAATATCCAATAGTCTCAACTCGACAAAGCCATTCTCTTCTGGCATCCAACTACAAATATCCAATAGTCTCAACTCGACAAGGCCCATTCTCTTCTGGCATCCAACTACAAATATCCAATAGTCTCAACTAAACAAAGGTCCATTCTCTTCTGACATCCAACTACAAATATCCAATAGTCTCCAACTCGACAAAGTCCCTATCTCTCTGGCATCCAACTACAAATATCCAATAGTCTCAACTCGACCAAGCCTATTCTCTTCTGGCATCCAACTACAAATATCCAATAGTCTCAACTCGACCAAGGCCTATTCTCTTCTGGCATCCAACTACAAATATCCAATAGTCTCAACTCGACCAAGTTTATTTCTTCTGGCATCCAACTACAAATATCCAATAGTCTCAACTGACCAAGCCTATTCTCTTCTGGCATCCAACTACAAATATCCAATAGTCTCAACTCGACCAAGCCTATTCTCTTCTGGCATCCAACTACAAATATCCAATAGTCTCAACTCGACCAAGCCTATTCTCTTCTGGCATCCAACTACAAATATCCAATAGTCTCAACTCGACCAACCCTATTCTTCTGGCATCCAACTACAAATATCCAATAGTCTCAACTGACCAAGCCTATTCTCTTCTGGCATCCAACTACAAATATCCAATAGTCTCAACTCGACCAAGCCTATTCTCTTCTGGCATCCAACTACAAATATCCAATAGTCTCAACTCGACCAAGGCCCATTCTCTTCTGGCATCCAACTACAAATATCCAATAGTCTCAACTCGACCAAGCCTCCATTCTCCAATAGTCTCTGGCCATCCAACTACAAATATCCAATAGTCTCAACTCGACCAAGTCATTCTCTTCTGGCATCCAACTACAAATATCCAATAGTCTCAACTCGACCAAGCCTATTCTCTGGCATCCAACTACAATATCCAATAGTCTTCAAGGCATCCATCCACTACAAATATCCAATAGTCTCAACTCGACATCCAAGCCAATATCCTCAACTCGACCAAGCCCTTTTCTTCTGGCATCCAACTACAAATATCCAATAGTCTCAACTCGACCAAGCCTATTCTCTTCTGACATCCAACTACAAATATCCAATAGTCTCAACTCGATCAAGCCTATTCTCTTCTGGCATCCAACTACAAATATCCAATAGTCTCAACTCGACCAAGCCTATTCTCTTCTGGCATCCAACTACAAATATCCAATAGTCTCAACTCGACCAAGCCTATTCTCTTCTGGCATCCAACTACAAATATCCAATAGTCTCCAACTCGACTGCCCATTCTCTTCTGGCATCCAACTACAAATATCCAATAGTCTCAACTCGCATCCAACTACAAATATCCAATAGTCCCCATTCTCTTCTGGCATCCAACTATCCAAATATCCAATAGTCTCAACTCGACCAAGGTCCATTCTCTTCTGGCATCCAACTACAAATATCCAATAGTCTCAACTCGACCAAGCCTATTCTCTTCTGGCATCCAACTACAAATATCCAATAGTCTCATTCTCTCTGACCAAGCAAATATTCAATAGTCTGGCATCCAACTACAAATACAAATATATCCAATAGTCTCAACTCGACCAAGCCTATTCTTTCTGGCATCCAACAAATAAATATCCAACTCGATGACCTAGTCTCAACTCGACCAACTACAAATATCCAATTCTCTTCTGGCATCCAACTACAAATATCCAATAGTCCAACTCGACCAAGCCTATTCTCTTCTGGCATCCAACTACAAATATCCAATAGTCTCAACTCGACCAACCATTCTCTTCTGGCATCCAACTACAAATATCCAATAGTCTCAACTCGACCAAGCCTATTCTCTTCTGGCATCCAACTACAAATATCCAATAGTCTCAACTCGACCAAGCCTATTCTCTTCTGGCATCCAACTACAAATATCCAATAGTCCAATCGACCAGTCTCAACTTCTGGCATCCAACTACAAATATCCAATAGTCTCAACTGGCCCATTCTCTTCTGGCATCCTACAAATATCCAATAGTCTCAACTCGACCAAGCCCTATTCTCTTCTGGCATCCAACTACAAATATCCAATAGTCTCAACTCGACCAAGCCTATTCTCTTCTGGCATTACAAATATCAATAGTCTCAACTCGACCAATCCAACATCCAACAAATATCCAATAGTCTCTCCAAGCCTATTCTCTTCTGGCATCCAACCAAAACATCCAATAGTCCCAACTCGATTCTATTCTCTTCTGGCATCCAACTACAAATATCCAATAGTCTCAACTCGACCAAGGCCTATTCTCTTCTGGCATCCAACTACAAATATCCAATAGTCTCAACTCGACCAAGCCTATTCTCTTCTGGCATCCAACTAAAACAAATATCCAATAGTCTCTTCAACATCAACTACAATATCCTATTCTCAACTCGGCATTCTCTTCCATCCAAGAAAAATATCCAATAGTCTCAACTCGACCAAGCCTATTCTCTTCTGGCATCCAACTACAAAAATCCAATCCAATCTGACCAAGCCTATTCTCTTCAACTCGACCAATAGTCTCAACTCCCATTCTCTTCTGGCATCCAACTATAAATCCATAGTCTCAATAGTCCTCAACTCGACAACTGCCCAATAGTCTCTTCTGACATCCAACTACCAAATATCCAATAGTCTCAACTCGACAAGGTCCATTCTCTTCTGGCATCCAACTACAAATATCCAATAGTCTCAACTCGACCAAGCCTATTCTCTTCTGGCATCCAACTACAAATATCCAATAGTCTCAACTCGACCAAGCCTATTCTCTTCTGGCATCCAACTACAAATATCCAATAGTCTCAACTCGACCAAGCCTATTCTCTTCTGGCATCCAACTACAAACAAATATCGACCAATAGTCTACAAATATCCGACCAAGCCTATTCTCTTCTGGCATCCAACTACAAATATCCAATAGTCTCAACTCGACCAAGCCTATTCTCTTCTGGCATCCAACTACAAATATCCAATAGTCTCAACTCGACCAAGCCTATTCTCTTCTGGCATCCAACTACAAATATCCAATAGTCTCAACTCGACCAAGCCTATTCTCTTCTGGCATCCAACTACAAATATCCAATAGTCTCAACTCGACCAAGCCTATTCTCTTCTGGCATCCAACTACAAATATCCAATAGTCTCAACTCGACCAAGCCTATTCTCTTCTGGCATCCAACTACAAATATCCAATAGTCTCAACTCGACCAAGCCTATTCTCTTCTGGCATCCAACTACAAATATCCAATAGTCTCAACTCGACCAAGCCCATTCTCTTCTGGCATCCAACTACAAATATCCAATAGTCTCAACTCGACCAAGCCTATTCTCTTCTGGCATCCAACTACAAAATCCAATATCCAACTCGACCAAGCCTATTCTCTTCTCATCAATATCCAATAGTCTCAACCAAGCCTATTCTCTTCTGGCATCCAACTACAAATATCCAATAGTCTCAACTCGACAAAGCCTATTCTCTGACGTCAACTACAAATATCCAATAGTCTCAACTCGACAAGGCCTATTCTCTTGGCATCCAACTACAAATATCCAATAGTCTCAACTCGACCAAGCCTATTCTCTTCTGGCATCCAACTACAAATATCCAATAGTCTCAACTCGACCAAGCCTATTCTCTTCTGGCATCCAACTACAAATATCCAATAGTCTCAACTCGACCAAGCCTATTCTCTTCTGGCATCCAACTACAAATATCCAATAGTCTCCAACTCGACCAAGCCTATTCTCTTCTGGCATCCAACTACAAATATCCAATAGTCTCAACTCGACCAAGCCTATTCTCTTCTGGCATCCAACTACAAATATCCAATAGTCTCAACTCGACCAAGCCTATTTCTCTTCTGGCATCCAACTACAAATATCCAATAGTCTCAACTCGACCAAGCCTATTCTCTTCTGGCATCCAACTACAAATATCCAATAGTCTCAACTCGACCAAGCCTATTCTCTTCTGGCATCCAACTACAAATATCCAATAGTCTTCAAGGCATCTTCTGGCATCCAACTACAAATATCCAATAGTCTCAACTCGACCAAGCCTATTCTCTTCTGGCATCCAACTACAAATATCCAATAGTCTCAACTCGACCAAGCCTATTCTCTTCTGGCATCCAACTACAAATATCCAATAGTCCAACTGACCAACCATTCTTCTGACATCCAACTACAAATATCCAATAGTCTCAACTCGACCAAGCCTATTCTCTTCTGGCATCCAACTACAAATATCCAATAGTCTCAACTCGACAAGGCATCCAACTAAATATCCAAATTCTCTTCTGACATCCAACTACAAATATCCAATAGTCTCAACTCGACAAGCCCATTCTCTTCTGGCATCCAACTACAAATATCCAATAGTCTCAACTCGACCAAGCCTATTCTCTTCTGGCATCCAACTACAAATATCCAATAGTCTCAACTCGACCAGCCTATTCTCTTCTGGCATCCAACTACAAATATCCAATAGTCTCAACTCGACAAGGCCCATTCTCTTCTGACATCCAACTACAAAATATCCAATAGTCTCAACTCGAACAAGGTCCATTCTCTTCTGACATCCAACTACAAATATCCAATAGTCTCAACTCGACCAAGCCCATTCTCTTCTGGCATCCAACTACAAATATCCAATAGTCTCAACTCGACCAAGCCCTATTCTCTTCTGGCATCCAACTACAAAAATATCCAATAGTCAAACCTATTCTCTTCTGGCATCCCACTACAAATATCAATAGTCATTCTAAAGCCTATTCTCTTCTGGCATCAACTACAAATATCCAATAGTCTCAACTCGACCAAGCCTATTCTCTTCTGACATCCAACTACAATATCCAATAGTCTCAACTCGACCAGCCCATTCTCTTCTGGCATCCAACTACAAATATCCAATAGTCTCAACTCGACCAAGCCTATTCTCTTCTGGCATCCAACTACAAATATCCAATAGTCTCAACTCGACAAGCCTATTCTCTTCTGGCATCCAACTACAAATATCCAATAGTCTCAACTCGACCAAGCCTATTCTCTTCTGGCATCCAACTACAAATATTCAATAGTCTCAACTAATCCAAGCCATTCTCTTCTGACATCTAACTACAAATATCCAATAGTCTCAACTCGACCAAGCCCATTCTCTTCTGGCATCCAACTGCAAATATCCAATAGTCTCAACCGACCAAGACCCATTCTCTTCTGGCATCCAACTACAAATATCCAATAGTCTCCAACTCGACCTCAAGCCTATTTCTCTGGCATCCAACTACAAATATCCAATAGTCTCAACTCGACCAAGCCTATTCTCTTCTGGCATCCAACTACAAATATCCAATAGTCTCAACTCGACCAAGCCTATTCTCTTCTGGCATCCAACTACAAATATCCAATAGTCTCAACTCGACCAAGCCTATTCTCTTCTGGCATCCAACTACAAATATCCAATAGTCTCAACTAACCAAGCCTATTCTCTTCTGACATCCAACTACAAATATCCAAAGTCTCAATCGACAAGGTATTCTCTTCCACATCAAATATCCAATAGTCTCCAACTCGACCAAGCCCATTCTCTTCTGGCATCCAACTACAAATCCAATAGTCTCAACTCGACAAGGTCCATTCTCTTCTGGCATCCAACTACAAATATCCAACTCGACCAAGTCTCAACATCTGACCATATCCAATAGTCTACTTGACCAAGGTCCATTTCTTCTGGCATCCAACTACAAATATCCAATAGTCTCAACTCGACCAAGCCTATTCTCTTCTGGCATCCAACTACAAATATCCAATAGTCTCCAACTCGACCAAGCCTATTCTCTTCTGGCATCCAACTACAAATATCCAATAGTCTCAACTCGACCAGCCTATTCTTCTGGCATTCTCAAATCTGGCATCCAACTAAACAAAAATATCCAATAGTACTCATATCCAATAGTCTCAACTCAAGCCTATTCTCTTCTGACATCCAACTATCAAATATCCAACTCGAGACATCTAACTACATATCCAATAGTCTCGACCAAGCCTATTCTCTTCTGGCATCCAACTACAAATATCAATAGTCTCAACTCGACAAACCTATTCTCTTCTGACATCCAACTACAAATATCCAATAGTCTCAACTCGACCAAGCCTATTCTCTTCTGGCATCCAACTACAAATATCAATAGTCTCAACTCGACCAAGCCTATTCTCTTCTGGCATCCAACTCAACTCAAAGCTATCCAATAGTCTCAACAACTAAACAAGGCCTATTTCTTCTGACATCTCTAAAATATCCAATAGTCTCAACTCGACAAGGTCCATTCTCTTCTGGCATCCAACTGCAAATATCCAATAGTCTCAACTCGACCAAGCCTATTCTCTTCTGGCATCCAACTACAAATATCCAATAATCTCATTCTCTTCTGGCATCCAACTACAAATATATTCTCTTCCTGCATCCAACTACAAATATCCAATAGTCTCAACTCGACCAAGCCCTATTCTCTTCTGGCATCCAACTACAAATATCAATAGTCTCAACTCGACCAAGCCTATTATTCTCTTCTGGCATCCAACTACAAATATCCAATAGTCTCCAACTCGACCAAGCCCCATTCTCTTCTGGCATCAACTACAAATATCCAATAGTCTCAACTACAGGTCATTCTCTTCTGGCATCCAACTACAAATATCCACTCGGTAAGCCTGGTCCTGTCGACCAAGGCCCATTCTCTTCTGACATCTAACTACACATATCAATATCTCCAATAGTCCTTCTCTTCGACCAAGCCTATTCTCTTCTGGCATCCAACCAAATACAAATATCCGACCAAGCCAGTCTCAACCTCGACCAAAGCCTATTCTCTTCTGGCATCCAAATAAATATCCAATAGTGGCATCAACTCTCAATTCTCTTCTGGCATCCAACTACAAATATCCAATAGTCTCAACTCAGCCAAGGTCCATTCTCTTCTGGCATCCAACTACAAATATCCAATAGTCTCACCCTATTCTCTTCGGCCAACCACAATATCAGTCTCCAACTCGACCAAGCCTATTCTCTTCTGGCATCTTCTTAATGCATTTCTGTTTTTATCTGTCTTTTCTTCAATGCATTTCTGTTTCTATCTGTCTCTTCTTTTGCATTTTGTTTCTGTTCGTTCAATGCATTTCTTGTTTCTGTCTCTTCTTTAATGCATTTCTGTTTCTGTCTGTCTTCTTTCTTTTCTTCAATTTTCTGTTTCTATCGGTCTCTGCTTTAATGCATTTCTGTTTTTTATCTGTCTCTGCTTCAATGCATTTCTGTTTCTATCTGTCTTTTCTTCAATGCATTTCTGTTTCTGTCTTTTGTCAATGCATTTCTGTTTCTATCTCTCTTTTTTCTGTTTCTGTCTGTCTTGCTTCAATGCATTTCTGTTTCTTTCTGTCTTTTCTTTAATGCATTTCTGTTTTCTATCTGTCTTTTCTTCAAGGTCTTTGCATTTCTATCTGTTCTGTTGATTTTGTTTCTCAGGTCTCTACTTCTTTAATGCATTTGACTTTCTGTCTGTCTTTTCTTCAATGCATTTCTGTTTCTATCTGTCTTTTCTTCAATGCATTTCTGTTTCTGTCTGTCTTTTCTTCAATGCATTTCTGTTCAGGTCTGTCTTTTCTTTAATGCATTTCTGTTTCTGTCTGTCTTTTCCGCTGGTAAAATCGAGCCTCAAAATTCCAGAATTTTGCATTGCCATTTCATGATTCACATAAAGTAAGAAAGAAAAGCGTGCAGTGTCATTTTATATCCATTGAAATCATCTCGACATTCCCTGAAATGGCAATTCAAATTTTGATTGCCTCCATGAGCAGATGCATAAGAAAGAAGGCCAATTACAGACATTTTCAAAGGCTGAATGCCTGAAAAGAAAAGTGCAGTCACTGAGACCTGTCTGATCATTACTCTAGTGAAATCGAGAGCCTCAAGCAACAGTGCAAGGTACTGAGGTGTGTGATTCTTATGAGCAGAAAAACATTGCAGTGAGAGCAAGTAACAATTACCAAGAATTTTCACATGGTGACCAGATGGCTGTGCACATACAAGATCATCCCAGCCAAATAAACAACCGACATTAAATAACAGTGATCTCAAAACAACAATTAAGATTACGAGTTCATTTTCACATGATCAGGCAGATGCATAAGAAAGAAAGAAACAATTATTTCTACTGAATAAATCATGCTCGGGCTGAAATGCATGAAAGAAGTAACATTGCATTCATACAGACATTTATTACATTTCTAGTAAGCTCAAAAACAGGTACAGTGTACTCATTTATTAACGGTGAAAGGAAGTGCATGAAAGAAACGATCTTTCTGAATATGACCTCAAAGCACTTTCAAATTTTGATTAAAGGTAGATGCATAAAGGAAAGAAAAGCAGTGCAGTCATACAGTGGCTAATCATACTCGAACATTACATTTTTAACAAATCAAATACAATTGTTTCTGCATGATTCTGAAAGACCAGATGCATGAGAGAAAGAAAGAAGCGCAATCCTTTTCGCTGGATTATCCATTAAATCATACTCGAGCGATACATTTTATGCTCTGGTAATCAAAAACAACAGTGCCAATTTGAATTGTGCTGTTATTCTTTCGATTCTGCAAAAGAGCAGATGCGTAAGAAAACAGTACAGTCATACAGACTTCTTAATATTAAATCATCTCGGTGATCATTTATCTCTAGTCAATCAACCTCTACTTCCAAGAATTTTGGTGTACTCATTTGATATGATTCTTATGAATGAATGCATGAAAGAAAAGCGTGCGGTCACTTTAACAGACCTTATCAGGCCAAATCATATCATTTTATTGCGACACATGCTCTAGTGGAAAATCGACCTCAAACAATTTCTTGAGGTTATGCTCATTCATGATTCTTATGAAACAGATGCATGAAAAGAAAAGCAATTGAATCACTATACAAGAATATATCCGTGGAAATCATGCTCGAGCATTATTTTATATACAGGAAATCTGACCTCAATATTCAATTTCCAATTTTAATTGCTAAATTTTATAAGGTAGATGAAAAGTACATTCACTAAAAGTTATATCCAGTAGTAAAACCTTGACATTTATGAATCTCAAAAATTTAAGGAAGCAGAAAAGAAAAGCGGTCCTTTCCAAAATTTTGCATTATCTCATGATTATATGAAGAAACAGTGCAATCGTTACAATGCATAGCAGTACATTCCTTTTCAAGATCACCGTCGTGCTCAAAGTGAAAACACAAAATTTTTGGTTATTCAAAATTATGAAAAGAAAGCAGTCCTTTCTGTAGAAATCGAGCCTCAAGGTCTTTTTGAGCCTCAAAGGAAAAGAAAACATTTTATCTTCTGATAAAACGACGTCAAACAGTGCAATTGAAATTTCAATTGTGCCTCAGAAAAAATTGCAGTCCCTTTCAAAGGCCCACAAAATTTTATAGAAAAAATCTCAGTACATTTTGGCTCTGAAATCGAGCCTCAAAAATTTCCAAGAATTTTTAGTGTGCATTTTGGAACAAAGTACACAGAAAGAAAAGCGCGACATGCAAGACCATGTCCAAATGTGAAATCGACTCAAAAGGCTAACAATTTCAAAAGGTACAATTTACTCATTTTAGTCTTGATTTATATGGTAGTGCATAAGAAAGAAAGCAGTGCCGATCTCGCTGAACCTGTCCGTGGGCGAAATCGACACTCCAAAGCTAACATTCAAATTCTGATTTATGCATGATTGAAAGGTAGTGCATGAAAGAAAAGGTCGCTACGCTGAATCGTCTCGAGGCATTGCATTTTATGTAGTGAGCCTCAAGCAACATTCCAAATTATGAGGTTCTTCATTTCTGATTCTATGAAATGCATGAAAGAAGCAGTGCAGTCCTTTATATCCGATCAAATCATGCCTCGAGCCATGATTGAGCTCTGAAATCGAAGCCTGAACAGTTTCAAATTATTGAATTGGCACTCATTTTCTGCATGGAACAGTGCAGTCCTTGCCACAGGATATATCCGACCAAATCGCCTCGGCTGATCCTGAGCTCTAGTGAAAGTAAAGGCCTCAAAATAACAGTTTCCAAGAGTACAATTGTACTCATTTATTCTTGGGACTAACTATGAGTAGATGCGAAAAGAAGCAGTGCGGTCTTTCTGTCCGATCAAATCACTATCGAAACATTATTTGCTCTAGTAGAAATCGAAACCTCCAAAAACAGCACAATTTCAAATTTTGATTCATTTATTCTTGATTCTATAAGGTAGTGCATAAGTGCAATCTTTCATACAAGATCGAGTAAATCATGCCTCGGCTATGCTCTAGTAGAAATCGACCTCAACAGCTATTTCCCAAATTACAGGTATAACGATTCTATGAACAGAAACATTGCAGTCCTCAATTTCAAAATTTTCAAGATGCATTTCAAAAAAAAAAATTGCCTTTAAAAAAAAAATTTTTTTTTTTTAAAA
>CAHIKZ030005304.1:22500-24126 GCA_903632075.3 Acanthosepion pharaonis
AAAAAAAAAAAAAAGGAATTTTAAAGGAAAAAAAATTTTTTTAAAAAAAACCCCCCAAATTTTCCCCAAAAAAAAAAAAAAAAAAAAGGGGGGGGGAAAAAAATTTTAAAAAAAATTTTCCAAAAAAACCCCGGGGGGCCCAAAAAAATTTTGGGAAAAAATTTTTTTTTTTTTTTAAAAGAAAAAAAAAAAAAGGGTTTAAAAAAATTTCCAAAACATTTTAAAAAAATTTTTTTAAAAAAAAAAACCCCCCCTTTTTTTAAAAAGGGGAAAAAAAAAAAACAACCCAAAAAAAGGGGGTTAAAAAAAATTTTTAAACAAAATTTTTTTCAAAATTCATAAGAAAAAAAAACAATTCGTCCTTTTCATACAAGATATATCCATTTTTAAAATTTTTTTCCTCGAACAAAAAACCTTTTAAAATTTTTAAGTTTTTTCATGATTCAAAAGGAGAAAGAAAAGAAAACAGTGCAGTCCTTTTTTCAAAAATATATCCATTAAAATACTCGAAACTTTTTTTTCTGTGAAATCGAAGCCTCAAAAAAAAATTTCCAAAAAATTTTTTCCCTTTTTTGCATGAATTTTAAAAATAATCATGAAAAGAAAAAAAGCAATTCCCTTTTTATGAAACCCTTTCCCTTCCCCGAACATTTTTTTTCTGTGAAATCGAAATTTAAAATTTTTCAAAATTTTTAATTGCTAATTTTTTTGATTCTTATAAAAAGGAGATCATAAAAAGAAAAACCCAAATTGCAGACCTTTTCAAAAAATATCCCCTTAAATATAGGCCCATTTTTTGTTGAAATGAAACCCTCAATTTCAAAATTTTTAATTTACTCATTTTCTTGATTCTTAAAATGGTTTGGAAAAAACAATTTCCCTTTCATCAATATATCCCTTAAAAACTTCTCGAACTTTTTTCCAATTTAACCTCAAAAAAAAAAAATTTTTGAATTCCATCACTTTAAATAAATAAAAAAAAAAACAAAATTTAAAAAAGAAAAACAATCCCTTTTTCCAAAAAAAGGCCAAAATTTTTCTTTTAATTTTTTTAAGGTTTTTAAAGGTAGATCTAAAAAAGAAAAAAGTTTCAGTCAATTTTCATACAAAAATATCCATTAAAAATCAAATTTTATTTTTTTGCTCCCAGTAGAAATCAAAAATCAAAAAAAAATTTCCCAAAATTTTTTTAAATTTTTTCTTATTTTTTAAGGGAGATACATAAGAAAAAAAAAAGCAATTTCAGTCCCTTTTTATACAAAAAAAATTCTTTTAAAACCTTTTAAATTTTTTTTATGGAAGAAATCAAGGGCCCCAAAAATAAATTTTCCAAAAATTTTTTTGAATTGTAAAAATTTTTTGCAATTTTTTGAATTCATAAGGGAAAAAAAAAAACAATTCAGTCCTTTTTTACAAGATTTTATCCATTTCAATCGAACATTAATTTTAAAAAAAATAAAAAAAAAAATTTTCCCAAAAATTTTGAATTTACTTTTTTTCTTGATTCTTAAAAAGGAGATCATAAGAAAAAAAAAGCAATTCGGGCCTTTTAAAACAAATATATCCCCTTAAATCGAAACATTTATTTTAGGGTAAAAAAAAAAAATTTTAAGCCTCAAATAAAGG